>JAWNKZ010000150.1:0-186441 GCA_035041615.1 Drosophila anomalipes
GACCAATTCCCTTTTCCTCTCTTCCCCCTTCCCAGTAATTTTGTTGGAGCTATAACCGCACGCGATTTTAAAAATTTATGTCGAGTAGAAAGAAAATTACTGTTAGCTTCGATAATAGCCATACCTAATGATTTACGCCCTCATGCCCAGGTAGTGCTTGCTTGGTAAAACCTTAGTGGGACTTATGGACACTGGGGTTTCGGTCAGCTGCATCGGGGATATTTTTGCTTCTGAACTCCTTCTTGGGGATCTAAGTTATAAGGTGATGAACTCCAAAGTAAGGACGGCTAACGGAAAAGGTCAAAACATTGTTGGCAAAGTATTTGCAGAAGCAACTTACAGGGAAGAGACTAAGAATTTGACGTTCTATTTAGTTCCTTCTCTAGCTGTAGAACTTTATCTTGGAATTGACTTTTGGACAGCTTTCGACTTATTACCTTACACTTAATGACACAGAGTCTAAATATTTCGTCACTAAATGATCCGACAATGCGAGAATTGACCCAAAACCAACAACGATTGCTGCAGGAAACAATAAGTTGTTCACGTCATTTTCAAAGAACAGATTTGGTAGGACAACATTAATATCACATGTAATTGATGTGGCTGCCGCTAAACCTATAAAACAGCATCACTATGTAGTATCGCCTGCTACTCAGAAGCTGATGTATGCGGAAATCGATCAGATTTTGCAACTCGGAGTTATTCAGGAATCAAACAGCTCCTGGTCGTCCCCAGTCGTTTTAGTGAAAAAGCCCGGAAAAGTAAGGTTATGCATTGATAGCAGAAAGGTTAATGAAGTAACCGTAACAGATGAGTATCTCATTAATCGATGGGATCTTAAGTAGATTGCCGAAAGCAGAGTTTATTATAAGCCTTGACCTTAAATATGCTTTTTGGCAAATACCTCTCGACCCAAACTCTCGCGACAAGACCGCCTTCACAGTTCCTGGGTGTCCTTCATATGAGTTCGTTGTTATGCCCTTGGGGCTATCTAATACTCCTCAGCCTATGTCCAGACTAATGAATAATACAGTTCCAGCGCATTTGCGTAACGAAATCTTTATTTACCTAGATTACCTACCTACTGATTATTTCAGATTCCTTCGATCGCCATCTCGAAGTCCTATTGATAGTTGCCTCACATTTATCTCGTGCTAATTTTACCCCTAACGTCGAGAAAAGTAAATTTTTGCCGACGGGAAGTTAAGTATTTGGACATGTAATTGGCAATGGCATTATCAGTACCGATCCAGACAAAATGTCAGCCGTAAAGGGCTTTCCAATAAAACCAATATGTAGGTTCATTGGCATGACTGGATGGTATCCGAAATTTATCAGAAAGTATGCTTCTATGTCATCTCCATTGTCCGATACTATCAAGTCAAAATAAAAGTTTGAATGGACTGAGGAACTCAACAGGCATTCGAGTCATTAAAGAATCTCATGTGTTCGGCTCCTGTATTGCATAGCCCAAACTTTGCTGAGACTTTTTCAATACATTGTGATACTAGTCACACTGGAGTTGAAGCGATGTTGATGCAGACCAATAGTGGGGGTGACGATGTGCCGATTGCATTCATGTCAAGGAAACTTAATCGATGCCAAAGGCAGTATACGGTCACAGAGAAGGAGTTCTATGCGGCTATTCTGGCAGTAAAAAAATGTAGGTCCTATATAGAATGTCAAGAGCTTACTGTGATTATGGATCATGCATCTTTAAAATGGCTCATGACCTAAGTGGATCCTAGTTCACGGCCAGCCCGTTGGTCTCTTAAATTACAAGGGTTCAAAATCAAGATACAGTACAAAGGGCAGCCCGACGCTGTTTCACATACGTATACGAAAGATTTGTCTTCCGTTGTGTTTAATAGCTAAATAGTCGATTTAGAGTCACCAGCATTTAAGTCCTCAGCCTACGAGTCCGTAAAGAATAAGATTCGCACAACCCAGTCTTCTTTGTCAGACCTAAAGATTGAAAATTAATTTACTTACCGTCGATCCGAGCATGCGACAGACTCCAAGGTTGCAGATGATTTATGCTGGAAACTTTGGGTAACACGGCCTTTAAAATTATCTGTTCTTAAAGCAGCTGACGACGATCCCCCTTGCATGCGTACGGTGGCATAAACAAAACTTTAGAAACACTCAGAAGGTTTTAGTGCTCGCCATACATGGTAATAGAGGTAAAAAATTATATAAATGCTTGCGACGTTTGGAAGGCCACGAAGCATCCGAATCAGACTTTAAAACCTAAAATGGGAGATACTGGCCAACCACTGAAGTTCTTTCAAAAGTTAATTGTTGACTTTCTGGGACTCTATCCACACAGCAAATCAATATATATGCATTTTTGTTGTACTAGACCATATGCCGAAATATCCATTTTTGAAGTCCGTCCGGAAATGTACTGCTGAAGCTGTCAGACGTGATTTGGAAGAAGATCTCTTCCATTGCTTCGAAATACCCGAAACCATAGTATCTGACAACGGACAACGGAGTTCAGTTTAAATCTAAGTCTTTCAACTCCTTGCTAGATAAATACAACATTTTCTATACCTATACAGCATATTATTCTCCTCAGGCTAATGCATCAGAGAGAGTCAACCGATCCGTTCTTTCAGCCATCAAGGCATATGTGGACCAAAGCCATCGTAACTGGGATGAGAAATTCAGTTTCATAAACTGTGCACTTCGATTAAGCTTTCATTTAGCCATTAACACAAGCACTTACAAATTGGCATTTGGCCAACATATGGTCACAAACGGCAATAGCTACAAATTATTGCGAACTGGAGACATGCTAGATGATCGCAGCCTACAATTTAATCGAAAAGACTCTTTTGATCTCCTGCGTAGTAAGGCAAAAGGTTCTATGCAATCTCAGCACGCACGAAATGAAAAGGCTTACAACTTGCAAGCCAGAGAAGTGTCATTCAAAGTCGGTCAAGAGGTGTATAGGCGCAACTTTCAGCAAATCAACTTTGCGAAGGGATACAGCTCTAAACTAGCACCAAGCTTCGTCAAAGCCCGAATTCGTAGGAAAGTTGGTAATTATTACTACGAGTTGGACGATCCTCAAGGAAGACTTATTAGCAAATTTCATGCAAAATATACTCTGCTAGAGTGTGTGCTTGGCGGCCGCCTATTCAACCAACATGAGCGACATCTCCCATACCGGCACTGGCGGTGATGAGCCAGATACTGCAGTTCCTTGGTGCTTGCCTTCTTTTGCCTGGCAGACCAGCGAACACCGCTATAATCTGCGGTCTCGCCAGGCGAGCAGCAACAACAACAACAACGTCAACAACGTCAACAACGCAAAGATACTGGCAAATACTAACAATCCCAAAAGCTACAACAATTACATCAACAAGAACACCGTCAACAACAAAAACAATGTTCATCCTACGATGAAGTACTGCCAATAGCAGCATCGCTGCGTGAAATGTGACTCAGCACATGCAAGCCAGGTGTGCAAAAAAACATTTGGATGCTGACCCGAAATGTTCTAACTTCCAGCAAGCTGGAAGGGATGCCTAGCTTATCAGCGCGTTGCCAAGGAACGGAAGCTTGTGGCTCAGTCACAAAGGCCGGCTCAAAACCCATTCGGGGGGAACATTTTTCTTATGCTGATGCTGTCAGACTTCAAACGACTCCTCAGCCTCTGTAGCAATTTGGGCAACAGCAACACCAACACCAACAGCGTCACCGTCAGCAGCAGGTTCATCTTCAACAACAACTTCAACATCAACACCGCCAGCAGCCGCAGCAGCAGCAACAAAAACTTTTTGGGTTGTGGGGAAAATCTCGACGTGACAAAGTTCGCCAGATGCTTAGGCATCGAGAGCATACACTGCAACAACAGGAACACTCGCAGCAACACCAACAACAGCAACAGCACATACAGCAAGAACGGCAACAGCAACCACGACATCAACAACGACACCAAGAGTCACAGCGTCAGCAACATCTGCAGCCACCTCAGCAGCAATTTCAGGTAGTGCAGCAGCCTCATCTGTATCATGAGCACTCCCAGCTCCAATTTGACAGTCTTATGTCTTCGAAGAGCTTGGCTCGAAGTTCCTGATTGCTGGAGACTGGAATGCTTAACACCATCTCTGAGGTGCAGCGTTGGAAACTCGCCGTGGGATTGCGCTTGCGGATTGCGTGAGAGACTCCAATCTCAAAGTACTTGCCACGGGAGGTGCAACGCACTACTCGTACAGCAACCATAGGTCAATAGCAATTGACTTTGTTGTGTACGCTGGGATCCGGCCTGACTGTCTTGGTGTATCCGAGCGAATTGAGCTTAACTCCGATCACATCCCTTTGATCGTTGAGTACAGTGTGACTGCAGCTCTGAATGCTCCCAAGACACGTCTTCTGCCGCGCAAGGCAAACATCACCCGATTCCGACAGAGGTTGGAGCAATTTGTCAACTTGAGCTGAGTTCACCGGCTGATATTGAGGATGCAGCGGAGTTATTCCTGCGTAATATTAATGTGGCGGCGGAATACTCCATGCTTGGCCAACTACCTTGTTCGCCTCCCAGTCTAGCCCAGCCTCTATAAAACCAGAGGTTTTGGATCTGGTAAGGCACAAGAGAGCACTGCGTCGCCAATGTATGAACTCACGCAATCCGTTGGATCTAAGGGACCTTAGGCGGGCTGCGCACGAGCTGCGAACGTTGCCGTTTGACCTTAAGAGCAAATATTTCCAGGATATGCTCCGCAATACCAATCCCAATAAGAATCATGCGGCAGCCACTCAGGCGGATCCCCATTATGCGACCGGACAACACTTGGTGTCGATCGGATGCAGAGATTGCATCGGCGGTTGTGGATGAGCTACAAGATCGCTTCACGCCTTTTGCTCTTACACAACCGATTACGCCTATCGCCCCTAGTGAGGTCCGCTTAGGCCCCTGGCTATGATGGCATTGACGGCAGAGTTGCTAAGGCCCTCCCAGAGAAGGGAGTGATATTCTTGGTGGTACTTTTTAACTCCATGGTTCGAATCCACCACTTCCCCACTCCGTGGAAGTGCGCTTTGATTGCGATGATTCCGAGACCTGGCAAGCCGAATAATCTTGTCTCGTCATATCAACCGATAAGCTTGCTGTCCACTTTCTCCAAGATATTTCAAAAAATATTTCTGGAAATAAGATAAATAGATAGACTAAAATTAAAATAAATGAATGTTGTTAGGATATTATTAAAACGAATATTTAAACTTTTTTCTTTTTTGGAGTCATTCATGCAACTGACACTAAATAGAGGATGAAATAAGTAGTCGTTGTTTTAGGGATTATTAAATATTATTATGTTTAGGTGCCTGATGATCTTGGTGAGTGGGCATCTGCTGTGGCAATTACATCAGCCCAGCTGAAACAACAAAAACCAGGGGTGTCGCCTCCATATTATATTTATGAGATCGGACCAATTCCCGTTTCCTCTCTTCCCCCTTCCCAGTAATTTTGTTGGAACTATAACCGCACGCGATATCTTTTAATTAGTATAATGCACAGCGAGCACGTAGCGCAAGAAACTTTAAGGAACCCCGACCAACTACCGATCATACAGCCGAAACCAGAGCGAGCACCACTTCTTGTAGGCTACATTAACATCTGCTCGTCAAATGTCAGGTTATATGCTACATTAATATTAATTAATATAGCGCCGAACGCGAAGCACGAATTCCCCGGCGTGAGTGCCTCGAATGGCTCCAAATGACCCGAAGGCCCAGAATGCCCCGAATGCCCCGAATCGGCCTGAACCAATCGGACCGAACTTCAAATAAAGAATTCGTATCAAAACCCCTCACATTTAAGGTTCGACTTACTATCTTATCTCCCATCCCTCTCTGAATTGACCCCTTCTCCTTTTTATTGGAATATACTACGGATCCAGGACAAATTAATAGATTTCTCAATATCTTGTGGGTATAGACTTTGACTTACTGGATGTGTTATAACTTTTATTGGATATAACTCCATTGTCAAATAATAGCTTATACCTTTTACTCCTTGTTTACTTATTACCCCGAAGTTTTTTATAGGTTGTTTATTGGATTTGCGGAGTATTGAGTTGCAGCCATCCCATTTAATTTCACTTTGGAGAAGTTCAACACTACCGGTACGACTGTTTTATGCAGAAACCTTAAGGAAATTCACTGGACGAGGATTAAGCAGCTTTCAAAGCGCAGTCCGCCGCGAAATGGCTTATAGTTTCCTGGTTCTCCTTATGATTTCATTACTGTTCCATCTTTTTATATAACTAAAGGGAATTCTATTCTAGTTTACAGTCAGTTGCATGACTCCCATATTATTATCGATATCGTGCAATTTTGTTATCTTACATTTTCTTTTGCTCCTTCTCTATCAAAATTAGATGTATGCATTAAATAGTGATTGACTAGATTTTCGCAAGTCATTTAACGAGATGGGTCTGTCTCATAGTACAGAAGATCTGACTCGAACTAGAAACCCAGGTAAACATTTTTGCATTTGTTCTGAAATAATAGTTTACCAGGTTCAGTTATTTGCAACATCTTACGGACATTACTTTCATAGACCGAGCTTCAATTCTAAAGCCGACAAAAAGAAGGTCTCCCAGTTTCAATCAGAGTCCGATACGCCTAACTTCGGCATCAACTGAGAATCTTAGTCCCACTGGACTACTTCAACTTTAACAAGGCCCTCAACATTTCAATCCCTTCAGACCAGGGCTCAAGCGAAACGTATTACAAATCCCGATAAAGTCGAAATGCGCAACTCTGAAGATATTAATTTGTCACAGGGCTCAACGACTATCCAGCAAGAGGTACAAAACATGGAATCGATATAACAATCGATGGCCGAAACTATAAGAGTGGCTATGGTTGAACAAACCAGACTCATTGCTACCATTTTGGCCGACCAAACGAACACGTTGGTCCAAGACCTTTCAGAAAGTCTTAGAGTAAGCCCAACTGCCAACCTAGCGAATGTAACTCCTTCTCTCGTGCGGACTTTCTGAAGTACAAAATCAAACTCTTTGTTTGCCCTCGACAATATCGCCAACATGGAGCTTCGCTCAAAACCAGAAAGCAAGGAATGCTTCTACAACAATCAGGCACCACATTTCGAAAACTCTCTTCATTCTGGTGGTGATAGGTCGCATTCGGTAGCAGCAGTAACACCTGTTAATGGAAGACAGGTTCTGAAATTCGTCCAGATCGGATATATCAGATAATGGCTAATTGGAAAATTAGGTTTACAGGCAAGGCCACTATGTCCGTAGAAGATTTTTTATATCGCGTAGAATCTTTAACAAAGCAAATATTGGATGGCAATTTCGAGTTGACGATCAGATATGGTAGTAACCTGTTTGGCCTTATGACCGGACGGACAGGAATATCAGAACCGATATAGAACATCGTAAGCAAAGATCAACTGAATCATTTGACGATTTTTGTTGGATCATAGCAGCCTTAGCTGATACACTGTCCGACCCCATGTCTGAAAAGTCTTTGGTAGAAATTTTAAGAGCCAACCTGTTGGCTGACATTCAACATGAGATATTATATGAGCCTGCTAACTCTGTGAAGGGTCTGAGTCACCTAGTTTGGACTCGAAAAATCTTCATGCAATCAGTTTTAAAAGCAAAGCAATCAGTTGTTCCTCGACGACTGGGGAACGCTATTTCCGAAACCGAATCTGAGATGGTTCCTGACGAAGAAACTGCATCCGATATTTAGTATGACTTGTCGGCGGTAGATTTGTCATGCTGGAAGTGCGCTGGAAAAGGCCACCAATACCAGAGGGTGAACGCAAACAGTTGGTCAACAAAGCGACCAATACCGACTAACCTTGTCGTTTCCACCCACATGTCAATCCATTCAACCAGACTTACTTTCCAACAATTATGTTGACCTCCCGACAGACAAAACCCCGTTCAAAACGTCGTAGAAATGATTTTAAAAATTTATGTCGAGCAGAAAGAAAATTACTGTTATCTTCGATAATAGCCATACCTAATGATTTACGCCCTCATGCCCAGGTAGTGCTTGCTTGGTAAAACCTTAGTGGGACTTATGGACACTGGGGTTTCGGTCAGCTGCATCGGGGATATTTTTGCTTCTGAACTCCTTCTTGCGGATCTAAGTTATAAGGCAATGAACTCCAAAGTAAGGACGGCTAACGGAAAAGGTCAAAACATTGTTGGCAAAGTATTTGCAGAAGCAACTTACAGGGAAGAGACTAAGAATTTGACGTTCTATTTAGTTCCTTCTCTAGCTGTAGAACTTTACCTTGGAATTGACTTTTGGACAGCTTTCGACTTATTACCTTTACACTTAATGACACAGAGTCTAAATATTTCGTCACTAAATGATCCGACAATGCGAGAATTGACCCAAAACCAACAACGATTGCTGCAGGAAACAATAAAGTTGTTCACGTCATTTTCAAAGAACAGATTGGGTAGGACAACATTAATATCACATGTAATTGATGTGGCCGCCGCTAAACCTATAAAACAGCATCACTATGCAGTATCGCCTGCTACTGAGAAGCTGATGTATGCGGAAATCGATCAGATTTTTCAACTCGGAGTTATTCAGGAATCAAACAGCTCTTGGTCGTCCCCAGTCGTTTTAGTGAAAAAGCCCGGAAAAGTAAGGTTATGCATTGATAGCAGAAAGGTTAATGAAGTAACCCTAACAGATGAGTATCTCATTAATCGATGGGATCTTAAGAAGATTGCCGAAAGCAGAGTTTATTACAAGCCTTGACCTTAAATATGCTTTTTGGCAAATACCTCTCGACCCAAACTCTCGCGACAAGACCGCCTTCACAGTTCCTGGGTGTCCTTCATATGAGTTCGTTGTTATGCCCTTGGGGCTATCTAATACTCCTCAGCCTATGTCCAGACTAATGAATAATACAGTTCCAGCGCATTTGCGTAACGAAATCTTTATTTACCTAGAGGACTTACTGATTATTTCAGATTCCTTCGATCGCCATCTCGAAGTCCTATTGATAGTTGCCTCACATTTATCTCGTGCTAATTTTACCCCTAACGTCGAGAAAAGTAAATTTTTGCCGACGGGAAGTTAAGTATTTGGACATGTAATTGGCAATGGCATTATCAGTACCGATCCAGACAAAATGTCAGCCGTAAAGGGCTTTCCAATAAAACCAATATGTAGGTTCATTGGCATGACTGGATGGTATCCGAAATTTATCAGAAAGTATGCTTCTATGTCATCTCCATTGTCCGATACTATCAAGTCAAAATAAAAGTTTGAATGGACTGAGGAACTCAACAGGCATTCGAGTCATTAAAGAATCTCATGTGTTCGGCTCCTGTATTGCATAGCCCAAACTTTGCTGAGCCTTTTTCAATACATTGTGATACTAGTCACACTGGAGTTGAAGCGATGTTGATGCAGACCAATAGTGGGGGTGACGATGTGCCGATTGCATTCATGTCAAGGAAACTTAATCGATGCCAAAGGCAGTATACGGTCACAGAGAAGGAGTTCTATGCGGCTATTCTGGCAGTAAAAAAATTTAGGTCCTATATAGGATGTCAAGAGTTTACTGTGATTATGGATCATGCATCTTTAAAAAGGCTAATGACCTAAGTGGATCCTAGTTCACGGCCAGCCCGTTGGTCTCTTAAATTACAAGGGTTCAAAATCAAGATACAGTACAAAGGGCAGCCCGACGCTGTTTCACATACGTATACGAAAGATTTGTCTTCCGTTGTGTTTAATAGCTAAATAGTCGATTTAGAGTCACCAGCATTTAAGTCCTCAGCCTACGAGTCCGTAAAGAATAAGATTTGCACAACCCAGTCTTCTTTGTCAGACCTAAAGATTGAAAATTAATTTACTTACCGTCGATCCGAGCATGCGACAGTCTCCAAGGTTGCAGATGATTTATGCTGGAAACTTTGGGTAACACGGTCTTTAAAATTATCTGTTATTAAAGCAGCTCACGATGATCCCCCTTGCATGCGTACGGTGGCATAAACAAAACTTTAGAAACACTCAGAAGGTTTTAGTGCTCGCCATACATGGTAATAGAGGTAAAAAATTATATAAATGCTTGCGACGTTTGGAAGGCCACGAAGCATCCGAATCAGACTTTAAAACCTAAAATGGGAGATACTGGCCAACCACTGAAGTTCTTTCAAAAGTTAATTGTTGACTTTCTGGGACTCTATCCACACAGCAAATCAATATATATGCATTTTTGTTGTACTAGACCATATGCCGAAATATCCATTTTTGAAGTCCGTCCGGAAATGTACTGCTGAAGCTGTCAGACGTGATTTGGAAGAAGATCTCTTCCATTGCTTCGAAATACCCGAAACCATAGTATCTGACAACGGACAACGGAGTTCAGTTTAAATCTAAGTCTTTCAACTCCTTGCTAGATAAATACAACATTTTCTATACCTATACAGCATATTATTCTCCTCAGGCTAATGCATCAGAGAGAGTCAACCGATCCGTTCTTTCAGCCATCAAGGCATATGTGGACCAAAGCCATGGTAACTGGGATGAGAAGTTCAGTTTCATAAACTGTGCACTTCGATTAAGCTTTCATTTAGCCATTAACACAAGCACTTACAAATTGGCATTTGGCCAACATATGGTCACAAATGGCAGTAGCTACAAATTATTGCGAACTGGAGACATGCTAGATGATCGCAGCCTACAATTTAATCGAAAAGACTCTTTTGATCTCCTGCGTAGTAAGGCAAAAGATTCTATGCAATCTCAGCACGCACGAAATGAAAAGGCTTACAACTTGCAAGCCAGAGAAATGTCATTCAAAGTCGGTCAAGAGGTGTATAGGCGCAACTTTCAGCAAAGCAACTTTGCGAAGGGATACAGCTCTAAACTAGCACCAAGCTTCGTCAAATTTCATGCAAAAGATACTCTGCTAGAGTGTGTGCTTGGTGGCCGCCTATTCAACCAACATGAGCGACATCTCCCATACCGGCACTGGCGGCGATGAGCCAGATACTGCAGTTCCTTGGTGCTTGCCTTCTTTTGCCTGGCAGACCAGCGAACACCGCTATAATCTGCGGTCTCGCCAGGCGAGCAGCAACAACAACAGCAACAACAACAACAACGCAAAGATACTGGCAACTTCTAACAATCCCAAAAGCTACAACCATTACATCAACAAGAACACCGTCAACAACAAAAACAATGTTCAGTGCCACCGTTGGGAATTCGGCCATACGATGGAGTACTGCCAATAGCAGCATCGCTGCATGAAGTGTGACTCAGCACATGCAAGCCAGGTGTGCAAAAAAACATTTGGATGCTGACCCGAAATGTTCTAACTTCCAGCAAGCTGGAAGGGATGCCTAGCTTATCAGCGCGTTGCCAAGGAACGGAAGCTTGTGGCTCAGTCACAAAGGCCGGCTCAAGACCCATTCGGGGGGAACATTTTTCTTATGCTGATGCTGTCAGACTTCAAACGACTCCTCAGCCTCTGTAGCAATTTGGGCAACAGCAACACCAACACCAACAGCACCACCGTCAGCAGCAGGTTCATCTTCAACAACAACTTCAACATCAACACCGCCAGCAGCCGCAGCAGCAGCAACAACAACTTTTTGGGTTGTGGGAAAAATCTCGACGTGACAAAGTTCTCCAGATGCTTAGGCATCGAGAGCATACACTGCAACAACAGGAACACTCGCAGCAACACCAACAACAGCAACAGCACATACAGCAAGAACGGCAACAGCAACCACGACATCAACAACGACACCAAGAGTCACAGCGTCAGCAACATCTGCAGCCACCTCAGCAGCAATTTCAGGTAGTGCAGCAGCCTCATCTGTATCATGAGCACTCCCAGCTCCAATTTGACAGTCTTATGTCTTCGAAGAGCTTGGCTCGAAGTTCCTGATTGCTGGAGACTGGAATGCTTAACACCATCTCTGAGGTGCAGCGTTGGAAACTCGCCGTGGGATTGCGCTTGCGGATTGCGTGAGAGACTCCAATCTCAAAGTACTTGCCACGGGAGGTGCAACGCACTACTCGTACAGCAACCATAGGTCAATAGCAATTGACTTTGTTGTGTACGCTGGGATCCGGCCTGACTGTCTTGGTGTATCCGAGCGAATTGAGCTTAACTCCGATCACATCCCTTTGATCGTTGAGTACAGTGTGACTGCAGCTCTGAATGCTCCCAAGACACGTCTTCTGCCGCGCAAGGCAAACATCACCCGATTCCGACAGAGGTTGGAGGTTTGTCAACTTGAGCATGAAGCTGAGTTCACCGGCTGATATTGAGGATGCAGCGGAGTTATTCCTGCGTAATATTAATGTGGCGGCGGAATACTCCATGCTTGGCCAACTACCTTGTTCGCCTCCCAGTCTAGCCCAGCCTCTTTAAAACCAGAGGTTTTGCACCTGGTAAGGCACAAGAGAGCACTGCGTCGCCAATGTATGAACTCACGCAATCCGTTGGATCTAAGGGACCTTAGGCGGGCTGCGCACGAGCTGCGAACGTTGCCGTTTGACCTTAAGAGCAAATATTTCCAGGATATGCTCCGCAATACCAATCCCAATAAGAATCATGCGGCAGCCACTCAGGCGGATCCCCATTATGCGACCGGACAACACTTGGTGTCGATCGGATGCAGAGATTGCATCGGCGGTTGTGGATGAGCTACAAGATCGCTTCACGCCTTTTGCTCTTACACAACCGATTACGCCTATCGCCCCTAGTGAGGTCCGCTTAGGCCCCTGGCTATGATGGCATTGACGGCAGAGTTGCTAAGGCCCTCCCAGAGAAGGGAGTGATATTCTTGGTGGTACTTTTTAACTCCATGGTTCGAATCCACCACTTCCCCACTCCGTGGAAGTGTGCTTTGATTGCGATGATTCCGAGACCTGGCAAGCCGAATAATCTTGTCTCGTCATATCAACCGATAAGCTTGCTGTCCACTTTCTCCAAGATATTTCAAAAAATATTTCTGGAAATAAGATAAATAGATAGACTAAAATTAAAATAAATGAATGTTGTTAGGACATTATTAAAACGAATATTTAAACTTTTTTCTTTTTTGGAGTCATTCATGCAACTGACACTGAATAGAGGATGAAATAAGTAGTCGTTGTTTTAGGGATCATTAAATATTATTATGTTTAGGTGCCTGATGATCTTGGTGAGTGGGCATCTGCTGTGGCAATTACATCAGCCCAGCTGAAACAACAAAAACCAGGGGTGTCGCCTCCATATTATATTTATGAGATCGGACCAATTCCCGTTTCCTCTCTTCCCCCTTCCCAGTAATTTTGTTGGAACTATAACCGCACGCGATATCTTTTAATTAGTATAATGCACAGCGAGCACGTAGCGCAAGAAACTTTAAGGAACCCCGACCAACTACCGATCATACAGCCGAAACCAGAGCGAGCACCACTTCTTGTAGGCTACATTAACATCTGCTCGTCAAATGTCAGGTTATATGCTACATTAATATTAATTAATATAGCGCCGAACGTGAAGCACGAATTCCCCGAATGGCGCGAATGGCTCCAATGGCTCCAAATGACCCGAAGGCTCCGAATGCCCCGAATCGGCCTGAACCAATCGGACCGAACTTCAATTAAAGAATTCGTGTCAAAACACCTTACATTTAACGTTCGACTTACTATCTTATCTCCCATCCTTCTCTTAATTGAGCCCTTTTCCTTTTTATTGGCATATACTACGGATCCAGGACAATTCAATAGATTTCTCAATATCTTGTGGGTATAGACTTTGACTTACTGGATGTGTCATAACTTTTATTGGATATAACTCCATTGTCAAATAATAGTTTATACCTTTTACTCCTTATTTACTTATTACCTGGAGTTTTTTATAGGTTGTTTATTGGATTTGCGGAGTATTGAGTTGCAGCCATCCCATTTAATTTCACTTTGGAGAAGTTCAACACTACCGGTATGACTGTTTTATGCAGAAACCTTAAGGAAATTCGCTGGACGAGGATTAAGCAGCTTTCAAAGCACAGTCCGCCGCGAAATGCGGATATAGTTATAGTTTATAGTTTATAGTTTCCTGGTTCTCCTGTTGCATCTTTTTATATAACTAACCGGAATTATATTCTAGTTTACAGTCAGTTGCATGACTCCCATATTATTATCGATATCGTAATTACGAACAATTTTGTTATCTTAAATTTTCTTTTGCTCCTTCTCTATCAAAATTAGATGTATGCATTAAATAGTGATTGACTAGATTGAGTTAATCAAATTTTCGCAAGTCATTTAACGAGATGGTTCTGTTTCATAGTACAGAAGATCTGACTCGAACTAGAAACACAGGTAAACATTTTTGCATTTGTTCTGAAATAATAGTTTACCAGGTTCAGTTATTTGCAACATCTTACGGACATTACTTTCATAGACCGAGCTTCAATTCTAAAGCCGACAAAAAGAAGGTCTCCCAGTTTGCAATCAGAGTCCGATACGCCTAACTTCGGCATCAACTGAGAATCTTAGTCCCTCTGGACTACTTCAACTTCAAGAAGGCCCTCAACATTTCAGTCCCTTCAGACCAGGGCTCAAGCGAAACGTGTTACAAATCCCGATCAAGTCGAAATGCGCAACTCTGAAGATTTTAATTTGTCACAGGGCTCAACCACTATCCAGCAAGAGGTACAAAGCATGGAATCGATACAACAATCGATGGCCGAAACTATAAGAGTGGCTATGGTTGAACAAACTCGACTCATTGCTACCATTTTGGCCGACCAAACGAACAGGTCCAAGACCTTTCTGAAAGTCTTAGAGTTAGTCCAACTGCCAACCTAGCGAATGTAACTACTTCTCTCGTGCGGCCTTTCTGAAGTACAAAATCAAGCTCTTTGTTTGCCCTCGACAAAGGCGCCAACATGGAGCTTCGCTCAAAACCAGACAGCAAGGAATGCTTCTACAACAATCAGGCACCACATTTCGAAAACTCTCTTCATTCTGGTGGTGATAGGTCGCATTCGGTAGCAGCAGTAACACCTGTTAATGGAAGACAGGTTCTGACATTCGTCCAGATCGGATATATCAGATAATGGCTAATTGGAAAATAAGGTTTACAGGCAAGGCCACTATGTCCGTAGAAGATTTTTTATATCGCGTAGAATCTTTAACAAAGCAAACATTGGATGGCAATTTCGAGTTGACGATCAGATATTGTAGTAACCTGTTTGGCCTGATGACCGGACAGACAGGAATATCAGAACCGAAATAGAACATCGTAAGCAAAGATCAACTGAATCATTTGACGATTGTTGTGGGATCATAGCAGCCTTAGCAGCCATGAGATATTATATGAGCCTGCTAACTCTGTGAAGAGTTTGCGTCACCTAGTTCGGACTTGAAAAATCTTCATGCAATCAGTTTTAAAAGCAAAGCAAAGTTGTTCCTCGACGACTGGGGAACGCTATTTCCGAAACCGAACCTGAGATGGTTCTTGACGAAGAAACTGCATCCGATATTCAGTATGACTTGTCGGCGGTAGATTTGTCATGCTGGAATTGCGCTGGAAAAGGCCACCAATACCAGAGGGTGAACGCAAACAGTTGGTCAACAAAGCGACCAATACCGACTAACCTTGTCGTTTCCACCCACATGTCAATCCATTCAACCAGACTTACTTTCCAACAATTATGTTGACCTCCCGGACAGACAAAAACCCCGTTCAAAACGTCGTAGAAATGATTTTACAAATTTATGTCGAGTAGAAAGAAAATTTATGTTAGCTTCGATAATAGCCATACCTAATGATTTACGCCCTCATGCCCAGGTAGTGCTTGCTTGGTAAAACCTTAGTGGGAATTATGGACACTGGAGCTTCGGTCAGCTGCATTGGGGATATTTTTGCTTCTGAACTCCTTCTTGGCGATCTAAGTTATAAGGTGATGAACTCCAAAGGAAGGACGGCTAACGGAAAAGGTAAAAACATTGTTGGCAAAGTATTTGCAGAAGCAACTTACAGGGAAGAGACTAAGAATTTGACGTTCTATTTAGTTCCTTCTCTAGCTGTAGAACTTTACCTTGGAATTGACTTTTGGACAGCTTTCGACTTATTACCTTTACACTTAATGACACAGAGTCTAAATATTTCGTCACTAAATGATCCGACAATGCGAGAATTGACCCAAAACCAACAACGATTGCTGCAGGAAACAATAAAGTTGTTCACGTAATTTTCAAAGAACAGATTGGGTAGGACAACATTAATATCACATGTAATTGATGTGGCCGCCGCTAAACCTATAAAACAGCATCACTATGCAGTATCGCCTGCTACTGAGAAGCTGATGTATGCGGAAATCGATCAGATTTTTCAACTCGGAGTTATTCAGGAATCAAACAGCTCCTGGTCGTCCCCAGTCGTTTTAGTGAAAAAGCCCGGAAAAGTAAGGTTATGCATTGATAGCAGAAAGGGTAATGAAGTAACCCTAACAGATGAGTATCTCATTAATCGATGGGATCTTAAGAAGATTGCCGAAAGCAGAGTTTATTACAAGCCTTGACCTTAAATATGCTTTTTGGCAAATACCTCTCGACCCAAACTCTCGCTACAAGACCGCCGTCACAGTTCCTGGGTGTCCTTCATATGAGTTCGTTGTTATGCCCTTTGGGCTATCTAATCCTCCTCAGCCTATGTCCAGACTAATGAATAATACAGTTCCAGCGCATTTGCGTAACGAAATCTTTATTTACCTAGACGACTTACTGATTATTTCAGATTCCTTCGATCGCCATCTCGAAGTCATATTGATAGTTGCCTCACATTTATCTCGTGCTAATTTTACCCCTAACGTCGAGAAAAGTAAATTTTTGCCGACGGGAAGTTAAGTATTTGGACATGTAATTGGCAATGGCATTATCAGTACCGATCCAGACAAAATGTCAGCCGTAAAGGGCTTTCCAATAAAACCAATATGTAGGTTCATTGGCATGACTGGATGGTATCCGAAATTTATCAGAAAGTATGCTTCTATGTCATCTCCATTGTCCGATACTATCAAGTCAAAATAAAAGTTTGAATGGACTGAGGAACTCAACAGGCATTCGATTCATTAAAGAATCACATGTGTTCGGCTCCTGTATTGCATAGCCCAAACTTTGCTGAGACTTTTTCAATACATTGTGATACTAGTCACACTGGAGTTGAAGCGATGTTGATGCAGACCAATAGTGGGGGTGACGATGTGCCGATTGCATTCATGTCAAGGAAACTTAATCGATGCCAAAGGCAGTATACGGTCACAAAGAAGAAGTTCTATGCGGCTATTCTGGCAGTAAAAAAATGTAGGTCCTATATAGCTTGACATTCTATATAGGACCTACATTTTACTTACTAGCTTACTGTGATTATGGATCATGCATCTTTAAAATGGCTCATGACCTAAGTGGATCCTAGTTCACGGCCAGCCCGTTGGTCTCTTAAATTACAAGGGTTCAAAATCAAGATACAGTACAAAGGGCAGCCCGACGCTGTTTCACATACGTATACGAAAGATTTGTCTTCCGTTGTGTTTAATAGCTAAATAGTCGATTTAGAGTCACCAGCATTTAAGTCCTCAGCCTACGAGTCCGTAAAGAATAAGATTTGCACAACCCAGTCTTCTTTGTCAGACCTAAAGATTGAAAATTAATTTACTTACCGTCGATCCGAGCATGCGGCAAACTCCAAGGTTGCAGACGATTTATGCTGGAAACTTTGGGTAACACAGCCTTTAAAATTATCTGTTCTTAAAGCAGCTCACGATGATCCCCCTTGCATGCGTACGGTGGCATAAACAAAACTTTAGAAACACTCAGAAGGTTTTATTGCTGCCCATACATGGTAATAGAGGTAAAAAATTATATAAATGCTTGCGACGTTTGGAAGGCCACGAATCATCCGAATCAGACTTTAAAACCTAAAATGGGAGATACTGGCCAGCCACTGAAGTTCTTTCAAAAGTTAATTGTTGACTTTCTGGGACTCTATCCACACAGCAAATCAATATATATGCATTTTTGTTGTACTAGACCATATGTCGAAATATCCATTTTTGAAGTCCGTCCGGAAATGTACTCCTGAAGCTGTCAGACGTGATTTGGAAGAAGATCTCTTCCATTGCTTCGAAATACCCGAAACCATAGTATCTGACAACGGACAATGGAGTTCAGTTTAAATCTAAGTCTTTCAACTCCTTGCTAGATAAATACAACATTTTCTATACCTATACAGCATATTATTCTCCTCGGGCTAATGCATCAGAGAGAGTCAACCGATCCGTTCTTTCAGCCATCAAGGCATATGTGGACCAAAGCCATCGTAACTGGGATGAGAAATTCAGTTTCATAAACTGTGCACTTCGATTAAGCTTTCATTTAGCCATTAACACAAGCACTTACAAATTAGCATTTCGCCAACATATGGTCACAAACGGCAGTAGCTACAAATTATTGCGAACTGGAGACATGCTAGATGATCGCAGCCTACAATTTAATCGAAAAGACTCTTTTGATCTCCTGCGTAGTAAGGCAAAAGATTCTATGCAATCTCAGCACGCACGAAATGAAAAGGCTTACAACTTGCGAGCCAGAGAAGTGTCATTCAAAGTCGGTCAAGAGGTGTATAGGCGCAACTTTCAGCAAAGCAACTTTGCGAAGGGATTCAGCTCTAAACTAGCACCAAGCTTCGTCAAATTTCATGCAAAAGATACTCTGCTAGAGTATGTGCTTGGTGGCCGCCTATTCAACCAACATGAGCGACATCTCCCATACCGGCACTGGCGGCGATGAGCCAGATACTGCAGTTCCTTGGTGCTTGCCTTCTTTTGCCTGGCAGACCAGCGAACACCGCTATAATCTGCGGTCTCGCCCGGCGAGCAGCAACAACAACAGCAACAACAACAACAACGTCAACAACGCAAAGATACTGGCAAATACTAACAATCCCAAAAGCTACAACCATTACATCAACAAGAACACCGTCAACAACAAAAACAATGTTCAGTGCCACCGTTGGGAATTCGGCCATACGATGGAGTACTGCCAATAGCAGCATCGCTGCGTGAAGTGTGACTCAGCACATGCAAGCCAGGTGTGCAAAAAAACATTTGGATGCTGACCCGAAATGTTCTAACTTCCAGCAAGCTGGAAGGGATGCCTAGCTTATCAGCGCGTTGCCAAGGAACGGAAGCTTGTGGCTCAGTCACAAAGGCCGGCTCAAGACCCATTCGGGGGAACATTTTTCTTATGCTGATGCTGTCAGACTTCAAACGACTCCTCAGCCTCTGTAGCAATTTGGGCAACAGCAACACCAACACCAACAGCGTCACCGTCAGCAGCAGGTTCATCTTCAACAACAACTTCAACATCAACACCGCCAGCAGCCGCAGCAGCAGCAACAAAAACTTTTTGGGTTGTGGGGAATATCTCGACGTGACAAAGTTCGCCAGATGCTTAGGCATCCAGAGCATACACAGCAACAACAGGAACACTTGCAGCAACACCAACAACAGCAACAGCAACAGCACATACAGCAAGAACGGCAACAGCAACCACGACATCAACAACAACACCAGCAGTCACAGCGCCAGCAACATCTGCAGCCACCTCAGCAGCAATTTCAGGTAGTGCAGCAGCCTCATCTGTATCATGAGCACTCCCAGCTCCAATTTGACAGTCTTATGTCAAAATTCGACAAGTTGAGTGAGAGTTATTTATTCAACGCCATCAAATAGATGTAATGTTGGTCTGCGAGACTTACTACTGCTCCAGATCACACTACAGGCTACCAGACTACCAGGCTACGGTATTCACATTGCCAATCATCCTTCGGATCACATGCGTGGCGGGGCAGCAGTGATTATAAAATCTTCACTGCAAGATCATGCGCTGACATCATTAAGTTGGCTATGCGCACAATGTGCTGTCGTTAAAGTCTCTAGTGATCAAGGCGAAGTAGTCCTGGCGGCCGTCTATTGTCCACCACATTTTGTGTGGGAAATATAAGACTTTAAGTGTCTCTTCGAAGAGCTTGGCTCGAAGTTCCTGATTGCTGGAGACTGGAATGCTTAACACCATCTCTGAGGTGCAGCGTTGGACACTCGCCGTGGGATTGCGCTTGCGGATTGCGTGAGAGACTCCAATCTCAAAGTACTTGCCACGGGAGGTGCAACGCACTACTCGTACAGCTACCATAGGTCAATAGCAATTGACTTTATTGTGTACGCTGGGATCCGGTCTGACTGTCTTGGTGTATCCGAGCGAATTGAGCTTAACTCCGATCACATCCCTTTGATCGTTGAGTACAGAGTGACTGCAGCTCTGAATGCTCCCAAGACACGTCTTCTGCCGCGCAAGGTAAACATCACCCGATTCCGACAGAGGTTGGAGCAGCTTGTCAACTTGAGCATGAAGCTGAGTTCACCGGCTGATATTGAGGATGCAGCGGAGTTATTCCTGCGTAATATTAATGTGGCGGCGGAATACTCCATGCTTGGCCAACTACCTTGTTCGCCTTCCAGTCCAGCTCAGCCTCTTTAAAACCAGAGGTTTTGGATCTGGTAAGGCACAAGAGAGCACTGCGTCGTCAATGTATGAACTAACGCAATCCGTTGGATCTAAGGGACTTTAGGCGGGCTGCGCACGAGCTGCGAACGTTGCCGTTTGACCTTAAGAGCAAATATTTCCAGGATATGCTCCGCAATGCCAATCCCAATAAGAATCATGCGGCAGCCACTCAGGCGGATCCCCATTATGCGACCGGACAACACTTGGTGTCGATCGAATGCAGAGATTGCATCGGCGGTTGTGGACGAGCTACAAGATCGCTTCACGCCTTTTGCTTTTGCACAACCGATTACGCCTATCGCCCCTAGTGAGGTCCGCTTACAGATTCACAGGCTTAAGTCAACTAAGGCCCCTGGCTATGATGGCATTGACGGCAGAGTTGCTAAGGCCCTCCCAGAGAAGGGAGTGATATTCTTGGTGGTACTTTTTAACTCCATGGTTCGAATCCACCACTTCCCCACTCCGTGGAAGTGTGCTTTGATTGCGATGATTCCGAGACCTGGCAAGCCGAATAATCTTGTCTCGTCATATCAACCGATAAGCTTGCTGTCCACTTTCTCCAAGATATTTCAAAAAATATTTCTGGAAATAAGATAAATAGATAGACTAAAATTAAAATAAATGAATGTTATTAGGATATTATTAAAACGAATATTTAAACTTTTTTCTTTTTTGGAGTAATGCAACTGACACAGAATAGAGGATGAAATAAGTAGTCGTTGTTTTAGGGATCATTAAATATTATTATGTTTAGGTGCCTGATGATCTTGGTGAGTGGGCATCTGCTGTGGCAATTACATCAGCCCAGCTGAAACAATAAAAACCAGGGGTGTAGCCTCCATATTATATTTATGAGATCGGACCAATTCCGCTTTCCTCTCTTCCCCCTTCCCAGTAATTTTGTTGGAACTATAACCGTACGCGATATCTTTTAATTGGTATAATGCACAGCAAGCACGTAGCGCAAGAAACTTTAAGGAACCCCGACCAACTACCGATCATACAGCCGAAACCAGAGCGAGCACCACTTCTTGTAGGCTACATTAACATCTGCTCGTCAAATGTCAGGTTATATGCTACATTAATATTAATTAATATAGCGCCGAACGTGAAGCACGAATTCCTCGATTGGCGCGAGTGCCCCGAATGGCTCCAAATGAAGGCCCGAATGCCCCGAACCGGCCTGAACCAATCACACCGAACTTCAATTAAAGAATTTGTGTCAAAACACCTCACATTTAAGGTTCGACTTACTATCTTATCTCCCATCCTTCTCTGAATTGACCCCTTCTCATTTTTATTGGAATATACTACGGATCCAGGACAATTCAATAGATTTCTCAATATCTTGTGGGTATACACTTTGACTTACTGGATGTGTCATAACTTTTATTGGATATAACTCCATTGTCAAATAATAGTTTATACCTTTTACTCCTTATTTACTTATTACCTGGAGTTTTTTATAGGTTGTTTATTGGATTTGCGGAGTATTGAGTTGCAGCCATCCCATTTAATTTCACTTTGGAGAAGTTCAACACAACCGGTATGACTGTTTTATGCAGAAACCTTAAGGAAATTCGCTGGACGAGGATTAAGCAGCTTTCAAAGCGCAGTCCGTCGAGAAATGGCTTATAGTTTCCTGGTTCTCCTTATAATTTCATTCTTGTTCCATCTTTTTATATAACTAACTATTCTAGCAGACTAGTTGCATGATTCCCATATTATTATCGATATCGTGATTACGAACAATTTTGTTATCTTAAATTTTCTTTTGCTCCTTCTCTATCAAAATTAGATGTATGCATTAAATAGTGATTGACTAGATTGAGTTAATCAAATTTTCGCAAGTCATTTAACGAGATGGTTCTGTTTCATAGTACAGAAGATCTGACTCGAACTAGAAACACAGGCAAACATTTTTGCATTTGTTCTGAAATAATAGTTTACCAGGTTCAGTTATTTGCAACCTCTTACGGACATAACTTTCATAGACCGTGCTTCAATTCCAAAGCCGACAAAAAGAAGGCATCAACTGAGAATCTTAGTCCCTCTGGACTACTTCAACTTCAAGAAGGCCCTCACCATTTCAATCCCTTCAGACCAGGGCTCAAGCGAAACGTGTTACAAATCCCGATCAGGTCGAAATGCGCAACTCTGAAGAATTTAATTTGTCACAGGGCTTAACCACTATCCAGCAAGAGGTACAAAACATGGAATCGATACAACAATCGATGGCCGAAACTATAAGAGTGGCTATGGTTGAACAAACCCGACTCATTGCTACCATTTTGGCCGACCAAACGAACAGGTTAGTCCAAGACCTTTCTGAAAGTCTTAGAGTTAGTCCAACTGCCAACCTAGCGATTGTAACTCCTTCTGTCGTGTGGCCTTTCTGAAGTACAAAATCAAACGATAGAGCAATCTCTTTATTTGCCCTCGACAATGGCGCCAACATGGAGCTTCGCTCAAAACCAGACAGCAAGGAATGCTTCTACAACAATCAGGCACCACATTTCGAAAACTCTCTTTATTCTGGTGGTGATAGGTCGCATTCGGTAGCAGCAGTAACACCTGTTAATGGAAGACAGGTTCTGACATCCGTCCAGATCAGATAAGTCAGATAATGGCTAATTGGAAAATTAGGTTTACAGGCAAGGCCACTATGTCCGTAGAAGATTTTTTATATCGCGTAGAATCTTTAACAAAGCAAACATTGGATGGCAATTTCGAGTTGACGATCAGATATGGTAGTAACCTGTTTGGCCTGATGACCGGACAGACAGGAATATCAGAACCGAAATAGAACATCGTAAGCAAAGATCAAATGAATCATTTGACGATTTTTGTGGGATCATAGCAGCCTTAGCTGATAAACTGTCCGAGCCCATGTCTGAAAAGTCTTTGGTAGAAACCTTAAGAGCCAACCTGTTGGCTGACATTCAACATGAGATATTATATGAGCCTGCTAACTCTATGAAGGGTCTGCGTCACCTAGTTCGGACTCGAAAAATCTTCATACAATCAGTTTTAAAGCAAAGCAATCAGTTGTTCCTCGACGACTGGGGAACGCTATTTCCGAAACCGAACCTGAGATGGTTCTTGACGAAGAAACTGCATCCGATATTCAGTATGACTTGTCGGCGGTAGATTTGTCATGCTGGAATTGCGCTGGAAAAGGCCACCAATACCAGAGGGTGAACGCAAACAGTTGGTCAACAAAGCGACCAATACCGACTAACCTTGTCGTTTCCACCCACATGTCAATCCATTCAACCAGACTTACTTTCCAACAATTATGTTGACCTCCCGGACAGACAAAAACCCCGTTCAAAACGTCGTAGAAATGATTTTACAAATTTATGTCGAGTAGAAAGAAAATTTATGTTAGCTTCGATAATAGCCATACCTAATGATTTACGCCCTCATGCCCAGGTAGTGCTTGCTTGGTAAAACCTTAGTGGGAATTATGGACACTGGGGCTTCGGTCAGCTGCATTGGGGATATTTTTGCTTCTGAACTCCTTCTTGGCGATCTAAGTTATAAGGTGATGAACTCCAAAGGAAGGACGGCTAACGGAAAAGGTAAAAACATTGTTGGCAAAGTATTTGCAGAAGCAACTTACAGGGAAGAGACTAAGAATTTGACGTTCTATTTAGTTCCTTCTCTAGCTGTAGAACTTTACCTTGGAATTGACTTTTGGACAGCTTTCGACTTATTACCTTTACACTTAATGACACAGAGTCTAAATATTTCGTCACTAAATGATCCGACAATGCGAGAATTGACCCAAAACCAACAACGATTACTGCAGGAAACAATAAAGTTGTTCACGTCATTTTCAAAGAACAGATTGGGTAGGACAACATTAATATCACATGTAATTGATGTGGCCGCCGCTAAACCTATAAAACAGCATCACTATGCAGTATCGCCTGCTACTGAGAAGCTGATGTATGCGGAAATCGATCAGATTTTTCAACTCGGAGTTATTCAGGAATCAAACAGCTCCTGGTCGTCCCCAGTCGTTTTAGTGAAAAAGCCCGGAAAACTAAGGTTATGCATTGATAGCAGAAAGGGTAATGAAGTAACCGTAACAGATGAGTATCTCATTAATCGATGGGATCTTAAGAAGATTGCCGAAAGCAGAGTTTATTACAAGCCTTGACCTTAAATATGCTTTTTGGCAAATACCTCTCGACCCAAACTCTCGCGACAAGACCGCCTTCACAGTTCCTGGGTGTCCTTCATATGAGTTCGTTGTTATGCCCTTTGGGCTATCTAATCCTCCTCAGCCTATGTCCAGACTAATGAATAATACAGTTCCAGCGCATTTGCGTAACGAAATCTTTATTTACCTAGACGACTTACTGATTATTTCAGATTCCTTCGATCGCCATCTCGAAGTCCTATTGATAGTTGCCTCACATTTATCTCGTGCTAATGTTACCCTTATCGTCGAGAAAAGTAAATTTTTCCGACGGGAAGTTAAGAAGAATAAGATTTGCACAACCCAGTCTTCTTTGTCAGACCTAAAGATTGAAAATTAATTTACTTACCGTCGATCCGAGCATGCGACAGTCTCCAAGGTTGCAGATGATTTATGCTGGAAACTTTGGGTAACACGGCCTTTAAAATTATCTGTTCTTAAAGCAGCTCACGATGATCCCCCTTGCATGCGTACGGTGGCATAATCAAAACTTTAGAAACACTCAGAAGGTTTTAGTGCTCGCCATACATGGTAATAGAGGTAAAAAATTATATAAATGCTTGCGACGTTTGGAAGGCCACGAAGCATCCGAATCAGACTTTAAAACCTAAAATGGGAGATACTGGCCAACCACTGAAGTTCTTTCAAAAGTTAATTGTTGACTTTCTGGGACTCTATCCACACAGCAAATCTGGATATGTCGAAATATCCATTTTTGAAGTCCGTCCGGAAATGTACTGCTGAAGCTGTCAGACGTGATTTGGAAGAAGATCTCTTCCATTGCTTCGAAATACCCGAAACCATAGTATCTGACAACGGACAACGGAGTTCAGTTTAAATCTATGTCTTTCAACTCCTTGCTAGATAAATACAACATTTTCTATACCTATACAGCATATTATTCTCCTCAGGCTAATGCATCAGAGAGAGTCAACCGATCCGTTCTTTCAGCCATCAAGGCATATGTGGACCAAAGCCATCGTAACTGGGATGAGAAATTCAGTTTCATAAACTGTGCACTTCGATTAAGCTTTCATTTAGCCATTAACACAAGCACTTACAAATTGGCATTTGGCCAACATATGGTCACAAACGGCAGTAGCTACAAATTATTGCGAACTGGAGACATGCTAGATGATCGCAGCCTACAATTTAATCGAAAAGACTCTTTTGATCTCCTGCGTAGTAAGGCAAAAGGTTCTATGCAATCTCAGCACGCACGAAATGAAAAGGCTTACAACTTGCAAGTCAGAGAAGTGTCATTCAAAGTCGGTCAAGAGGTGTATAGGCGCAACTTTCAGCAAATCAACTTTGCGAAGGGATACAGCTCTAAACTAGCACCAAGCTTCGTCAAAGCCCGAATTCGTAGGAAAGTTGGTAATTATTACTACGAGTTGGACGATCCTCAAGGAAGACTTATTAGCAAATTTCATGCAAAATATACTCTGCTAGAGTGTGTGCTTGGCGGCCGTCTATTCAACCAACATGAGCGACATCTCCCATACCGGCACTGGCGGTGATGAGCCAGATACTGCAGTTCCTTGGTGCTTGCCTTCTTTTGCCTGGCAGACCAGCGAACACCGCTATAATCTGCGGTCTCGCCTGGCGAGCAGCAACAACAACAACAACGTCAACAACGTCAACAACGCAAAGATACTGGCAAATACTAACAATCCCAAAAGCTACAACAATTATATCAACAAGAACACCGTCAACAACAAAAACAATGTTCATCCTACGATGAAGTACTGCCAATAGCAGCATCGCTGCGTGAAATGTGACTCAGCACATGCAAGCCAGGTGTGCAAAAAAACATTTGGATGCTGACCCGAAATGTTCTAACTTCCAGCAAGCTGGAAGGGATGCCTAGCTTATCAGCGCATTGCCAAGGAACGGAAGCTTGTGGCTCAGTCACAAAGGCCGGCTCAAGACCCATTCGGGGGGATCATTTTTCTTATGCTGATGCAGTCAGACTTCAAACGACTCCTCAGCCTCTGTAGCAATTTGGGCAACAGCAACACCAACACCAACAGCGTCACCGTCAGCAGCAGGTTCATCTTTAACAACAACTTCAACATCAACACCGCCAGCAGCCGCAGCAGCAGCAACAAAAACTTTTTGGGTTGTGGGGAAAATCTCGACGTGACAAAGTTCGCCAGATGCTTAGGCATCGAGAGCATATACACCAACAACAGGAACACTCGCAGCAATACCAGCAGCAGCAACGCCAAAAACAACAACAGCAACAGCACATACAGCAAGAACGGCAACAGCAACCACGAAATCAACAACAACACCAGCAGTGACAGCGCCAACAACATCTGCAGCCACCTCAGCAGCAATTTCAGGTAGTGCAGCAGCCTCATCTGTATCATGAGCAGTCCCAGCTCCAATTTGACAGTCTTATGTCAAAATTCGGCAAGTTGAGTGAGAGTTATTTATTCATAATGTTGGTCTGCGAGACTTACTACTGCTCCAGATCACACTACAGGCTACCAGGCTACCAGGCTACGGCATTCACATTGCCAATCATCCTTCGGATCACATGCGTGGCGGGGCAGCTGTGATTATAAAATCTTCACTGCAACATTGCGCACAATGCGCTGTCGTTAAAGTCTCTAGTGATCAAGGCGAAGTAGTCCTGGCGGCCGTCTATTGTCCACCACATTTTGTGTGGGAAATATAAGACTTTAAGTGTCTCTTCGAAGAGCTTGGCTCGAAGTTCCTGATTGCTGGAGACTGGAATGCTTAACACCATCTCTGAGGTGCAGCGTTGGAAACTCGCAGTGGGATTGCGCTGGCGAATTGCGTGAGAGACTCCAATCTCAAAGTACTTGCCACGGGAGGTGCAACGCACTACTCGTACAGCTACCATAGGTCAATAGCAATTGACTTTATTGTGTACGCTGGGATCCGGTCTGACTGTCTTGGTGTATCCGAGCGAATTGAGCTTAACTCCGATCACATCCCTTTGATCGTTGAGTACAGAGTGACTGCAGCTCTGAATGCTCCCAAGACACGTCTTCTGCCGCGCAAGGTAAACATCACCCGATTCCGACAGAGGTTGGAGCAGCTTGTCAACTTGAGCATGAAGCTGAGCTCACCGGCTGATATTGAGGATGCAGCGGAGTTATTCCTGCGTAATATTAATGTGGCGGCGGAATACTCCATGCTTGGCCAACTACCTTGTTCGCCTTCCAGTCCAGCTCAGCCTCTTTAAAACCAGAGGTTTTGGATCTGGTAAGGCACAAGAGAGCACTGCGTCGTCAATGTATGAACTAACGCAATCCGTTGGATCTAAGGGACTTTAGGCGGGCTGCGCACGAGCTGCGAACGTTGCCGTTTGACCTTAAGAGCAAATATTTCCAGGATATGCTCCGCAATGCCAATCCCAATAAGAATCATGCGGCAGCCACTCAGGCGGATCCCCATTATGCGACCGGACAACACTTGGTGTCGATCGAATGCAGAGATTGCATCGGCGGTTGTGGACGAGCTACAAGATCGCTTCACGCCTTTTGCTTTTGCACAACCGATTACGCCTATCGCCCCTAGTGAGGTCCGCTTACAGATTCACAGGCTTAAGTCAACTAAGGCCCCTGGCTATGATGGCATTGACGGCAGAGTTGCTAAGGCCCTCCCAGAGAAGGGAGTGATATTCTTGGTGGTACTTTTTAACTCCATGGTTCGCATCCACCACTTCACCACTCCGTGGAAGTGTGCTTTGATTGCGATGATTCCGAGACCTGGCAAGCCGAATAATTTTGTCTCGTCATATCAACCGATAAGCTTGCTGTCCACTTTCTCCAAGATATTTCAAAAAATATTTCTGGAAATAAGATAAATAGATAGACTAAAATTAAAATAAATGAATGTTATTAGGATATTATTAAAACGAATATTTAAACTTTTTTCTTTTTTGGAGTAATGCAACTGACACTGAATAGAGGATGAAATAAGTAGTCGTTGTTTTAGGGATCATCAAATATTATTATGTTTAGGTGCCTGAGGGGTGGGGTGTCGCCTCCATATTATATTTATGAGATCGGACCAATTCCGCTTTCCTCTCTTCCCCCTTCCCAGTAATTTTGTTGGAACTATAACCGTACGCGATATCTTTTAATTGGTATAATGCACAACGAGCACGTAGCGCAAGAAACTTTAAGGAACCCCGACCAACTACCGATCATACAGCCGAAACCAGAGTGAGCACCACTTCTTGTAGGCTACATTAACATCTGCTCGTCAAATGTCAGGTTACATGCTACATTAATATTAATTAATATAGCGCCGAACGTGAAGCACGAGTTCCCCGAATGTCGCGAATGCCTCGAATGGCTCCAAATGACCCGAAGGCCCCGAATGCCGCGAACCGGCCTGAACCAATCAGACCGAACTTCAATTAAAGAATTTGTGTCAAAACACCTCACATTTAAGGCTCGACTTACTATCTTATCTCCCATCCTTCTCTGAATTGACCCCTTCTCATTTTTATTGGGATATACTACGGATCCAGGACAATTCAATAGATTTCTCAATATCTTGTGGGTATACACTTTGACTTACTGGATGTGTTATAGCTTTCATTGGATATAACTCCATTGTCAAATAATAGTTTATACCTTTTACTCATTGTTTACTTATTACCCCGAAGTTTTTTATAGGTTGTTTATTGGATTTGCGGAGTATTGAGTTGCAGCCATCCCCTTTAATTTCACTTTGGAGAAGTTCAACACAACCGGTATGACTCTTTTATGCAGAAACCTTAAGGAAATTCGCTGGACGAGGATTAAGCAGCTTTCAAAGCGCAGTCCGCCACGAAATGGCTTATAGTTTCCTGGTTCTCCTTATAATTTCATTCCTGTTGCATCTTTTTATATAACTGAAGGGAATTCTATTCTAGTTTACAGTCAGTTGCATGACTCCCATATTATTATCGATATCGTGATTACAAACAATTTTGTTATCTTAAATTTTCTTTTGCTCCTTCTCTATCAAAATTAGATGTATGCATTAAATAGTGATTGACTAGATTGAGTTAATCAAATTTTCGCAAGTCATTTAACGAGATGGTTCTGTTTCATAGTACAGAAGATCTGACTCGAACTAGAAACACAGGTAAACATTTTTGCATTTGTTCTGAAATAATAGTTTACCAGGTTCAGTTATTTGTAACATCTTACGGACATTACTTTCATAGACCGAGCTTCAATTCTAAAGCCGACAAAAAGAAGGTCTCCCAGTTTGCAATCAGAGCCCGATACGCCTAACTTCGGCATCAACTGAGAATCTTAGTCCCACTGGACAACTTCAACTTCAAGAAGGCCCTTAACATTTCAATCCCTTCAGACCAGGGCTCAAGCGAAACGTGTTACAAATTCCGACCAAGTCGAAATGCGCAACTCTGAAGATATTAATTTGTCACAGGGCTCAACTATTATCCAGCAAGAGGTACAAAACATGGAATCGATACAACAATCGATGGCCGAAACTATAAGAGTGGCTATGGTTGAACAAACCCGACTCATTGCTACCATTTTGGCCGACCAAACGAACACGTTGGTCCAAGACCTTTCAGAAAGTCTTAGAGTTAGTCCAACTGCCAACCTAGCGAATGTAACTCCTTCTCTCGTGCGGCCTTTCTGAAGTACAAAATCAAACGATAGCAACCTCTATGTAACATGGAGCTTCGCTCAAAACCAGACAGCAAGGAATGCTTCTACAACAATCAGGCATCACATTTCGAAAACTCTCTTCATTCTGGTGGTGATAGGTCGCATTCGGTAGCAGCAGTAACACCTGTTAATGGAAGACAGGTTCTGACATTCGTCCAGATCGGATAAATCAGATAATGGCTAATTGGAAAATTAGGTTTACAGGCAAGGCCATTATGTCCGTAGAAGATTTTTTATATCGCGTAGTAGCTTTAACAAAGCAAACATTGGATGGCAATTTCGAGTTGACGATCAGATATGGTAGTAACCTGTTTGGCCTGATGACCGGACAGACAGGAATATCAGAACCGAAATAGAACATCGTAAGCAAAGATCAACTGAATCATTTGACGATTTTTGTGGGATCATAACAGCCTTAGCTGATAAACTGTCCGACCCCATGTCTGAAAAGTCTTTGGTAAAAATCTAAAGAGCCAACCTGTTGGCTGACATTCAACATGAGATATTATATGAGCCTCCTAACTCTGTGACGGGTTTGCGTCACCTAGTTCGGACTCGAAAAATCTTCATACAATCAGTTTTAAATCAAAGCAATCAGTTGTTCCTCGACGACTGGGGAACGTTATTTCCGAAACCGAACCTGAGATGGTTCTTGACGAAGAAACTGCATCCGATATTCAGTATGACTTGTCGGCGGTAGATTTGTCATGCTGGAATTGCGCTGGAAAAGGCCACCAATACCAGAGGGTGAACGCAAACAGTTGGTCAACAAAGCGACCAATACCGACTAACCTTGTCGTTTCCACCCACATGTCAATCCATTCAACCAGACTTACTTTCCAACAATTATGTTGACCTCCCGACAGACAAAACCCCGTTCAAAACGTCGTAGAAATGATTTTACAAATTTATGTCGAGTAGAAAGAAAATTTATGTTAGCTTCGATAATAGCCATACCTAATGATTTACGCCCTCATGCCCAGGTAGTGCTTGCTTGGTAAAACCTTAGTGGGACTTATGGACACTGGGGTTTCGGTCAGCTGCATCGGGGATATTTTTGCTTCTGAACTCCTTCTTGGCGATCTAAGTTATAAGGTGATGAACTCCAAAGGAAGGACGGCTAACGGAAAAGGTAAAAACATTGTTGGCAAAGTATTTGCAGAAGCAACTTACAGGGAAGAGACTAAGAATTTGACGTTATATTTAGTTCCTTCTCTAGCTGTAGAACTTTACCTAGGAATTGACTTTTGGACAGCTTTCGACTTATTACCTTACACTTATTACACTTAATGACACAGAGTCTAAATATTTCGTCACTAAATGATCCGACAATGCGAGAATTGACCCAAAAACCAACAACGATTGCTGCAGGAAACAATAAAGTTGTTCACGTCATTTTCAAAGAACAGATTGGGTAGGACAACATTAATATCACATGTAATTGATGTGGCCGCCGCTAAACCTATAAAACAGCATCACTATGCAGTATCGCCTGCTACTGAGAAGCTGATGTATGCGGAAATCGATCAGATTTTTCAACTCGGAGTTATTCAGGAATCAAACAGCTCCTGGTCGTCCCCAGTCGTTTTAGTGAAAAAGCCCGGAAAAGTAAGGTTATGCATTGATAGCAGAAAGGTTAATGAAGTAACCCTAACAGATGAGTATCTCATTAATCGATGGGATCTTAAGAAGATTGCCGAAAGCAGAGTTTATTACAAGCCTTGACCTTAAATATGCTTTTTGGCAAATACCTCTCGACCCAAACTCTCGCTACGAGACCGCCGTCACAGTTCCTGGGTGTCCTTCATATGAGTTCGTTGTTATGCCCTTTGGGCTATCTAATCCTCCTCAGCCTATGTCCAGACTAATGAATAATACAGTTCCAGCGCATTTGCGTAACGAAATCTTTATTTACCTAGACGACTTACTGATTATTTCAGATTCCTTCGATCGCCATCTCGAAGTCATATTGATAGTTGCCTCACATTTATCTCGTGCTAATTTTACCCCTAACGTCGAGAAAAGTAAATTTTTGCCGACGGGAAGTTAAGTATTTGGACATGTAATTGGCAATGGCATTATCAGTACCGATCCAGACAAAATGTCAGCCGTAAAGGGCTTTCCAATAAAACCAATATGTAGGTTCATTGGCATGACTGGATGGTATCCGAAATTTATCAGAAAGTATGCTTCTATGTCATCTCCATTGTCCGATACTATCAAGTCAAAATAAAAGTTTGAATGGACTGAGGAACTCAACAGGCATTCGAGTCATTAAAGAATCATATGTGTTCGGCTCCTGTATTGCATAGCCCAAACTTTGCTGAGCCTTTTTCAATACATTGTGATACTAGTCACACTGGAGTTGAAGCGATGTTGATGCAGACCAATAGTGGGGGTGACGATGTGCCGATTGCATTCATGTCAAGGAAACTTAATCGATGCCAAAGGCAGTATACGGTCACAGAGAAGGAGTTCTATGCGGCTATTCTGGCAGTAAAAAAATGTAGGTCCTATATAGAATGTCAAGAGCTTACTGTGATTATGGATCATGCATCTTTAAAATGGCTCATGACCTAAGTGGATCCTAGTTCACGGCCAGCCCGTTGGTCTCTTAAATTACAAGGGTTCAAAATCAAGATACAGTACAAAGGGCAGCCCGACGCTGTTTCACATACGTATACGAAAGATTTGTCTTCCGTTGTGTTTAATAGCTAAATAGTCGATTTAGAGTCACCAGCATTTAAGTCCTCAGCCTACGAGTCCGTAAAGAATAAGATTTGCACAACCCAGTCTTCTTTGTCAGACCTAAAGATTGAAAATTAATTTACTTACCGTCGATCCGAGCATGCGACAGACTCCAAGGTTGCAGATGATTTATGCTGGAAACTTTGGGTAACACGGCCTTTAAAATTATCTGTTCTTAAAGCAGCTCACGATGATCCCACTTGCATGCGTACGGTGGCATAAACAAAACTTTAGAAACACTCAGAAGGTTTTATTGCTGCCCATACATGGTAATAGAGGTAAAAAATTATATAAATGCTTGCGACGTTTGGAAGGCCACGAAGCATCCGAATCAGACTTTAAAACCTAAAATGGGAGATACTGGCCAACCACTGAAGTTCTTTCAAAAGTTAATTGTTGACTTTCTGGGACTCTATCCACACAGCAAATCTGGAATATATGCATTTTTGTTGTACTAGACCATATGTCGAAATATCCATTTTTGAAGTCCGTCTGGAAATGTACTGCTGAAGCTGTCAGACGTGATTTGGAAGAAGATCTCTTCCATTGCTTCGAAATACCCGAAACCATAGTATCTGACAACGGACAACGGAGTTCAGTTTAAATCTAAGTCTTTCAACTCCTTGCTAGATAAATACAACATTTTCTACACCTATACAGCATATTATTCTCCTCAGGCTAATGCATCAGAGAGAGTCAACCGATCCGTTCTTTCAGCCATCAAGGCATATGTGGACCAAAGCCATCGTAACTGGGATGAGAAATTCAGTTTCATAAACTGTGCACTTCGATTAAGCTTTCATTTAGCCATTAACACAAGCACTTACAAATTAGCATTTGGCCAACATATGGTCACAAACGGCAGTAGCTACAAATTATTGCGAACTGGAGACATGCTAGATGATCGCAGCCTACAATTTAATCGAAAAGACTCTTTTGATCTCCTGCGTAGTAAGGCAAAATGTTCTATGCAATCTCAGCACGCACGAAATGAAAAGGCTTACAACTTGCAAGCCAGAGAAGTGTCATTCAAAGTCGGTCAAGAGGTGTATAGGCGCAACTTTCAGCAAATCAACTTTGCGAAGGGATACAGCTCTAAACTAGCACCAAGCTTCGTCAAAGCCCGAATTCGTAGGAAAGTTGGTAATTATTACTACGAGTTGGACGATCCTCAAGGAAGACTTATTAGCATATTTCATGCAAAATATACTCTGCTAGAGTGTGGGCTTGGCGGCCGCCTATTCAACCAACATGAGCGACATCTCCCATACCGGCACTGGCGGTGATGAGCCAGATACTGCAGTTCCTTGGTGCTTGCCTTCTTTTGCCTGGCAGACCAGCGAACACCGCTATAATCTGCGGTCTCGCCTGGCGAGCAGCAACAACAACAACAACGTCAACAACGTCAACAACGCAAAGATACTGGCAAATACTAACAATCCCAAAAGCTACAACAATTACATCAACAAGAACACCGTCAATAACAAAAACAATGTTCAGTGCCACCGTTGGGAATTCGGCCATACGATGGAGTACTGCCAATAGCAGCATCGCTGCGTGAAGTGTGACTCAGCACATGCAAGCCAGGTGTGCAAAAAAACATTTGGATGCTGACCCGAAATGTTCTAACTTCCAGCAAGCTGGAAGGGATGCCTAGCTTATCAGCGCGTTGCCAAGGAACGGAAGCTTGTGGCTCAGTCACAAAGGCCGGCTCAAGACCCATTCGGGGGAACATTTTTCTTATGCTGATGCTGTCAGACTTCAAACGACTCCTCAGCCTCTGTAGCAATTTGGGCAACAGCAACACCAACACCAACAGCATCACCGTCAGCAGCAGGTTCATCTTCAACAACAACTCCAACATCAACACCGCCAGCAGCCGCAGCAGCAGCAACAAAAACTTTTTGGATTGTGGGGAAAATCTCGACGTGACAAAGTTCGCCAGATGCTTAGGCATCGAGAGCATACACAGCAACAACAGGAACACTCGCAGCAATACTAGCAGCAGCAACGCCAACAACAGCAACAGCAACAGCACATACAGCAAGAACGGCAACCACGAAATCAACAACAACACCAGGAGTCACAGCGCCAGCAACATCTGCAGCCACCTCAGCAGCAATTTCAGGTAGTGCAGCAGCCTCATCTGTATCACGAGCACTCCCAGCTCCAATTTGACAGTCTTATGTCAAAATTCGACAAGTTGAGTGAGAGTTATTTATTCAACGCAATTAAATAGATGTAATGTTCGTCTGCGAGACTTACTACTGCTCCAGATCACACTACAGGCTACCAGGCTACCAGGCTACGGTATTCACATTGCCAATCATCCTTCGGATCACATGCGTGGCGGGGCAGCAGTGATGATAAAATCTTCACTGCAACATTGCGCACAATGCGCTGTCGTTAAAGTCTCTAGTGATCAAGGCGAAGTAGTCCTGGCGGCCGTCTATTGTCCACCACATTTTGTGTGGGAAATATAAGACTTTAAGTGTCTCTTCGAAGAGCTTGGCTCGAAGTTCCTAATTGCTGGAGACTGGAATGCTTAACACCATCTCTGGGGTGCAGCGTTGGAAACTCGCAGTGGGATTGCGCTGGCGAATTGCGTGAGAGACTCCAATCTCAAAGTACTTGCCACGGGAGGTACAACGCACTACTCGTACAGCTACCATAGGTCAATAGCAATTGACTTTGTTGTGTACGCTGGGATCCGGTCTGACTGTCTTGGTCTATCCGAGCGAATTGAGCTTAACTCCGATCACATCCCTTTGATCGTTGAGTGCAAAGTGACTGCAGCTCTGAATGCTCCCAAGACAGATATTAATGTGGCGGCGGAATACTCCATGCTTGGCCAACTACCTTGTTCTCCTCCCAGTCCAGCCCAGCCTCTTTAAAACCAGAGGTTTTGGATCTGGTAATGCACAAGAGAGCACTGCGTCGTCAATGTATGAACTTACGCAATCCGTTGGATCTAAGGGACTTTAGGCGGGCTGCGCACGAGCTACGAACGTTGCCGTTTGACCTTAAGAGCAAATATTTCCAGGATATGCTCCGCAATGCCAATCCCAATAAGAATCATGCGGCAGCCACTCAGGCGGATCCCCATTATGCGACCGGACAACACTTGGTGTCGATCGGATGCAGAGATTGCATCGGCGGTTGTGGACGAGCTACAAGATCGCTTCACGCCTTTTACACCTATCGCCCCTAGTGAGGTCCGCTTACAGATTCACAGGCTTAAGTCCACTAAGGCCCCTGGCTATGATGGCATTGACGGCAGAGTTGCTAAGGCCCTCCCAGAGAAGGGAGTGATATTCTTGGTGCTACTTTTTAACCCCATGGTTCGCATCCACCACTTCCCCACTCCGTGGAAGTGCGCTTTGATTGCGATGATTCCGAGACCAGGCAAGCCGAATAATCTTGTCTCGTCATATCAACCGATAAGCTTGCTGTCCACTTTCTCCAAGATAATTAAAAAAATATTTCTGGGAAGATTGTCGGCAGTAAGTGGTTTCCAGAGGGCCATTCCTGATCATCAGTTTGGCTTCAGGCATCACCATGGTACACCAGAGCAAGTTCATCGAGAAGTACAGCATGTCTTCGAGGCCTTGGAAAATAAGCAGTACAGCTCTGCGGTCTTTCTGGATATCCAGCAGGCATTTGATCGCGTATGTCATGATGGCCTGCTTTTTAAATTTAAGTCCCTGCTACCACCGGCGCAGTATTTACTGCTCAGGTCTTACCTGCTTGGCCCTTCTTTTATGGTAGAAGTTAGGGGCGAGCGATCAAACATCCGCCACATTAGAGCCGCTTTGTACCGGAGTCTAGTGTCCTTGGACCTACCTTGTAAACATTGTCCACCGCGGACCAGACCAGAAACATGCTGCTTGCCACATACGCGGATGACACTGTGTTCCTTGCTAACTCCAGCAGCTGCGGGTACACAGAGGTTCTTGGATGGCTTTAGTACTTGGGCCAACCGGTGGAACATCTGCGTCAATGAGAGCAAGTCTCAGCACTGCACGTGTGCGCTCAGGAATGGTAACTGTCCAACTGTTCGAGTCAACAACATGGTTATACCTCAGGAGATCCATGTTCGCTACCTGGGTATGTATCTGGACAAGAAACTTACCTGGCGCAAATACATCCAAATCACGGCAGATCCAATAAAACGAAACTCAACTAGTTGCTGAGGCCATCGAGCAAACTAAGCTTGAGCAACGAGCTGCTGGTGTACAGGAGCATCATCGTGCCCACATGGACATATGGGATTCCATTTTGGGGCACAGCTGCAAAATCTTCGATAAACCAAATTCGAGTCTTGCAGAACAAGGTGCTCAAAGACATCAGTGGCGCTCCACCATACGTGAGTAACAGGACGCTGCACAACGACTTCGGTGTACCGACAGTCAGACCACAAATTAACCGACATACGACATACGTATAATGACCGGGATTACAAAAAAAAATTAAAAAATTAAAATAGCTAAGACACACTATCGAAATTGCCTACCTAACTTTTGATTGTGTTCCTAACAAAGTAAATCAAATTGAAAGGTCTAATTATCTAAATATTAGCGATAATAAGTTGGTAAAAATAAAGAATATTAAAATCTATTGCACTTATTTTGCATTATTGCATTTTTTTTATTTAAGCAAGCTCATTTAAAGTCATAATTTTCGAATAATGCACAATATTAAAATATTAGATGTTACAAAATGAAAATTAATCACATGTAGACTAAAATTAAAATAAATGAATACCTATTATTAGAATATTGTTAAAATTAATATTTAAACTTTTTTCTTTTTGGAGTCATGCAACGCACACTAAATAGAAGATGAAATAAGTAGTCGCTGTTTTAGGGATCATTAAATATTATTATGTTTAGGTGCCTGATGATCTTGGTAGGGTGGGCATCTGCTGTGGCAATTACATCAGCCCAAACAACGAAAACCCAGGAGTGTCGCCTCCATATTATATTTCTGAGATCGGACCAATTCCTTTTCGTCTCTTCCCCCTTCCCGGTAATTTTGTTGGACCTATAACCGCTACATTGCCTAAATTAAAATGTTTTTAAAATTTATTTTTTGCAGATAATTTTTTTTGTAAATTAACTTTTTATGATTAATATTTTTTATTAGGAAAATAATTTTTTTTATGAATTTTTGAAAGTACATTTTTATAATTAATATATTTTTTTTTTTATTTAGCAATTATATTTAAACATTAATCAACCTATTTAAAGGCTATAAAACATTGATTTGTGAAGATATGAATGAAAAATAGCAGTGAATTAGATCTATAACAGAAACATAGAACTGGTTTTAGCAGATAATAAATAACATTAAATATTACATATGTAGCACATTAATTTAACGCCCAACAGACCAGAGGTCGCTGGTGTGGAGCCGCTTCAACCTCCTGCGCGTTGTATTTGACCTAAGTGAGCAGGCCAAAAGGTTGACGTGGTTGTGCATCCGGTCATTATACCGAATTTGGTTTATCCAAGATTTTGCAGATGTGCCCCAATGTGGAATCCCATATGCCCACTTGGGCACGATGATGCTCCTGTACACCAGCAGCTTGTTGCTAAAACTGAGTTTGTTAGATGGCCTCAGCAACCAGTTGAGTTTTGCTTTTTTGGATCTACACGCTGCTGCCCTGATCTGAATGTGTTTGCGCCAGATAAGTTTTCTGTCCAGTTACATACCCAGGTAGCGAACATGGTTCTCCTGAGGTATGAACATGTTGTTGAGTCGAACAGTAGGACACTTACCATTCCTGAGCGCAAACGTGCAGTGTTGAGACTTGCTCTCATTGACGCAGATGTTCCACCGGTTGGCCCAAGTACTAAAGCCATCCAAGAACCTCTGTGTACCCTGCAGCTGCTCTCCAAGCAGTAGTGGAGTTAGCAAGGAACACAGTGTCATCCGCGTGTGTGTGGCAAGCAGCGTGCTTCTGGCTACTGGGATCTGCAAGTCCGCGATGGACAATGTGTACAAGGTAGGTCCAAGGACACTAGACTCCGGTACAAAGCGGCTCTAATGTGGCGGATGTTTGATCGCTCGCCCCTAATGCCTGATCAGGAATGGTCCTCTGGAAACCACTTACTACCGACAATCTTCCCAGAAATATTATTTCAAATATCTTGGAGAAAGTGGACAGCAAGCTTATCGGTAGTTATGACGAGACAAGATTATCCGGCTTGCCAGGTTTCGGAATCATCGCAATCACAGCGCACTTCCACGAAGTGGGGAAGTGGTGGATGCGAACCATGGAGTTAAAAAGTAGCACCATGAATATCACTCCCTTCTCTGGGAGGGCCTTAGCTACTCTTCCGTCAATGCCATCATAGCCAGGGGCCTTAGTGGACTTAAGCCTGTGAATCTGTAAGCGGACATCACTCATAATGGGGATCCGCCTGAGTGGTTGCCGCTTGACACAACGCGTTGCCTTCCACAAATCGAATCCATGATTCTTATCGGGATCGGCGTTGCGGAGCATATCCTGGAAATATTTGCTCTTAATATCAAACAGCAGCTTTCGCAGCGCGTGCGCAGCCCGCCTAAAGTCCCTGAGGTCCAACGGAGTGCGTGAGCGCATAGATCGGTCTGTCTCCATAGTCTTGTCCCTGCCAACGGACCGAGTCGTGGTTTCGAGGTAACGGGCTGGACTAAGGTGTAATGCGAGCCCTGCCGATAGTCAGCCTGGCTGGGGGCCCACAAATAGCCCAGCCTTCTACGGAGCATATCGGATATCTGGCGACCTCCGATATTACATCAGCCTTACCTGCACATTGTGGATCTTTGTGTTGGTGGACATTCGTTTTCCGCAACTCGTGGGAATCACTATGTATCCCGATTCAAAAGACAAGAACCAAAAAGAGTCCGGTACTCTACAAAAACCGGCAGGGAGCAATCCCAATCGTGTAGCGGAAGCAGTGGCTCGAAAGCCTGGCCAAAGCGGCAACCGGACAAAAGTGGCGGAAAAGCCTTTTTGCCTAGCCGGTGGTGAGCGTGCAGTTGGTACCCTGACCCATCTGACTCCTTGGTACGAAGGCAAAGCACTTGTGCAGCCAACTTGCTGGCCGGAGCGGGTGCGAAAGCGAATTGCCAACCACCAGCGCCGCGGCAAAAAGATTTACGTACGCCGAGAGGAGAAATGCTGCAAGCATTTTGAAGCGGCAGAACGCAAACGCAGTGGCCGACCCACCAGCCGAATGGCAGAACAAGGTGGAGTGGACCAAAAAGGTGCTGACAGACTATAGTGAGGCACCACCCAACAAAGAGCAGAGCCAGGCGAAGAGGCAACGCTTGCAAGAGGCACATGGACAAATTGCAAAACGGGCCAAGGTGCAGGGAGGGAGGTCTTTCGCCGAGGTTCCAAAGGAAAGAATCCTCATAGGGATCCTTGACAAGGGCAACAAGGACGGAAGAATCCCTAGAAATCTGTGGAAATGGGTGGAGGGAGCCGTTGCTGTCCACTGTCTTCAGATGCTAAGTCAGGCGCCTGGGCCACCACCAGTATGTAGACATGCTGGGTGGTACCAAGGCAATACGAAGGTCATCGCTTGCCAAGACGCTCGCTCAGTGGAGCTTTACAAGGCCGCCGTAGGCGGGGTCTACCCTGGGGCGAAGCTGGTGGCTGTCGACTGGAGCGAAGTCCCGAGTAGATCTCGTGCACCCATCTGGATCGCGGCCTCTTTGAAGGAACCGGAACAGGTGCTAAATCTATTGCAACTATGCAATCCGTCTTTACCCACCCATGACTGGAGGGTGGTGAAAATTGAGGCCACAGAAGGGCCAACAAATCAGGCAGTGCTGATTCTTAACAAAAAAATCACTGGCCCCCATCGAAACTGCCAAAGCCGAGATTAACTTTGGCTTTGGCTCCATCACCGTAAAGGTGTACAAGTCAGATGCGTCGGCCGGAGGAGACCCTGTTGTCTGTGACAAGACAGCTGAACAGGGTCCTACTACGGAGATCGGAGCAACTGATAATGTCAAATCTGACTCGAGACCTCTAGGCCATGTGTTATGAATTGGACGAAGACGACTTCACACTGTCGGATGAAGAGAACAGCAATAACACGGTGGTGAGGGTGGAATCTCCAAATGTCCTTGAGACTACGGCGGATAAACCCTCACCATTGTAAAGCAGCATCCGCTGCCCTGATGCTCCGCCTGGCTGGCGGCGGAGACTATATTATACTGGTCCAAGAACCTTAGGTGATTGGAGTCAAGGTTTGCGGACTAGGTAACAAGCTTTTAGTAACTGAAACTCAAGGTAATAAACGTACCTGCATCATCGCGAAAAAACATTTAAGTATTTTTCTGCTCCATCATTTTAGCAATGGCGAAAACACAGCGGTAAGCCTGGAGCTCCAGTCAGCTCCGGTACGGCTACTGTCTGCCTACATGGCCCACGACAGCATTGGTCCACCACCGGGCGAGATAATGGGATCCCTCGTCCAGGAGTGCGAAAAGCATAAGATCTGCCTAATTATAGGCTGCGATGTCAATGCTCACCACACTCAGTGGGGGACTGTGATATCCACACTTGGATCGTCAACTCCCTCCAGGTTTGTCAGCAGAGGTACGCCACAAGGAGGCGTCCTGTCACCCCTACTATGGAACATAGCCATTAATAAATTGCTGCGGGACATGGAGGGGGCGGCTGCCGAACGGTTGTATATGTAGATGACGTTGCGGTGATTTTCAGGTGAAAATACCCCCAAACTCTCTGTGGCATCATGACTAGTAAACTAAAAACACTGTCATGCTGGGCACAGGAGAGTGGATTAGGTGTAAACCCTAACAAAACGGAACTTGTTCTCTTTATTAGAAATTACAAAGCCCCGACTATCCCTCCAAAAACAGATTACTGCGTGCCAGTAACGCAACTAGGAACTCCCTTCAACACATACTTCCCCCCGAAGGAGGTATGGGTTCATGGCATCGCAAATTCACGGGCAGCCATAACCTTCTTTACAGATGGCTCAAAGCTACACAACCACGTAGGTGGAGGGGTCTACTCTGAGCAGCTCAATATACAGATATCCTTCAGCCTTCCGACACATTGCAGTGTCTTTCAAGCTGAAGTACTGGCTATAAAAGAAGCACTGGATTGCCTAGAGAGGCTCAAAGTTAGCTCTTGCAATATTAATATATATATTGCCAGTCTGGCGGCAATTAAATCTATTAGCTCGATATCATCAAATTCGATATCAGTAACAAGCTGTAGCAAATTTAGCCTGATATGGGTTCTTGGGTATTGAAGGCAACTGTAAAGCTGATGAGCTAGCTAGGAAAGGAACTACCACTCCTCGCAGATACCGAAGGTATAAGTATGCCTCTAGCTACCTGTAAGCTTAATATCAAAGAAGAAAGCATGCGCAGGTCTTGTCCGCTTAGCACACCAGACATGGCCAAGCATCAACACCAAGCGCGTAAAGAGCTGTGTTATCTTATTTGGACAAACCTCTCCCTATGTTTATTCGTCGGTGTTCTGTTATTTAAAAAAAAATCGCATTTTTGTGTGATTTGGAATATTGCTGTATTCGGCTACCAATACTGATTGTCCCTGTGATATATTTTTTCTTACCAAGAATGAGGGAGGGAGGGCTGCTTCTAAGAAGATAACTAGGGATAAGATATCATTTAACTGAGCTTTTAAATATTTCATTTGAATTATTATCTGCAACTAGCTATCATACTACCTTAGCAAATCCTTGCGAATAATGGAAATGTTATTGTGACTAATTCAAGTTACTTGCCACTGAACGTTTGTAGTTGGAATAGCCTGGAATTTATAAACCTGTTTTCATCAGGCCAAGAGTTTTAGAATTTTTTGTAACTTTCTTTCATTGTCTCAACCAGAAACACGTATATTATAAATAAAAAAAAACCGTAACAAAGTAGAAATAAAGAAAGTGCCTTTGGAATATAGTCCCCAAGATAGACAGCTTCCAGTCTTGGAAACTGATGTGCAGTGTATGGTATGTAAACATGGAATGAATAATACCCATCATTGTTACCTTTTACCTTGCTATCATCTTTTTCATAAGCGTTGTTAAGAATCATTGCTGGCATTGATCGATATATATTTAATTTGTCGCCTGTGTGGCTTAACATAAATTGTTGTTGTTGCATATGCACACTCTCTAAAGTTTAGTTTAGCTGCAGCAGCCAGCGTTTAGCTCTCTTTGTGCAGCTCTCTATTTCTCTCTCTCGAAAAAGGGCGTTCGCTAAGCCGCCGGCTTCTGCAGCTTGTTATTAATTTATGCTACTCTAGCTTATCGATTGTGATTACAATTGTGTTGAACGTTTGGCTATTCCCTTCAAACTTATAGTATACCAAATAAAGTGTTGTTGAAAAGACTAAGCTCTGGCTTCTATTCTAAATATATTAAATAAAGTTCATAACGTGAAATATACTTGTTATTATTGGATAACAAAGCTATCAAAGAGCTGATAGCGCAAGCAATCATGTTTAGAAAAAAATTCAGTCTGCTACACTTACAATGAGCCAATTACGTTACCAAACGAAAAGTTAGTAGTAGGAAATTGCTCGCCGCGTGCAAATGGTTCCTCCATCAGCCCCTGTTCCTCATATAGTGGCAACTCGAAATCTTACAAAATCCTTTAGTCAAATTCAAGAACCACCCTCACACTCTACATCTGCTGTTGGCCAAGTCTTCTAGTAATAGCACTAACCAAACCAAAGCCTCTCCCGCGAGAGCTGCAGGGAATAGGAGAAGAGGTCGTCTTACTCGTTCTAGCATTGTCCGTCGTAGTAACGAGGTGGATGGTCGAACAGTCTGTGATCCGATTAGTGTCATCATTAAATGGAAGTGCGCGCTCGATTCCCATTGAGACACAAGCCCAAGCTGTGCCCACAAATCCAACTCCGTCTCCTACAAGCTCTTCAGTGTACAATCGAAAAGCTGCCGAGATCATCCCGAAGTGGAATTTACATTTCGATGGATCCGCTCAGGGCTTGGGAGTCGAGGAGTTCATCTATCGGGTTAAATCTCTCACTGATGAAATGATTTTTATCGCTTTATGCAAGCATATGCACGTGTTGTTTGCTGGGAAAGCACGAGATTGGTATTGGAGATACCATAAGCAAGTCGACCGGATTATCTGGTCTGATGTCTGTGCTTCTCTCCGACAGCAATACAAGGATTATCGTTCTGATTTTATGAGTATGGAACTCATAAGATCCCTTAAGCAGAAACATGGTGAATCATTTTCGTCCTTTTACGAGACTGTGGCCTCTTTAATAGATAAATCTGCATTACGTATACATAAAGAAGAGTTGATAGAGATATTAAAGAACAATTTGCTTCCGGAGATGCGCGAAAATTTGTTATATTAGACGGTTCATTTGGTTGGACATTTACGGCGATTAGTGCAAATGAGTGAGAATCTCACTTTTGAGCTCAACTGCCACCCTGAAAATAGTTCTCGGCCAAAACCCTTTCAACGCCGTCAAGTATACGTCGACATCGCCGAACGTGAGCTAGCAGCTGCTCGTATGGCTCACGCCAAGTTGAAAAGTTGGAAATGCGATAAGGTAGGTTACATTTCGGAAAATTGTCTGTCCGATCGACGCATATTTTGTTATGCATATGGTGCTCCGAATGTCTATAAGCCTCAATTTAATAAGCGTACGTTAAGACTTAAGAAGTTCTATAGAAATGCAAAACCTGAGATTACAAACTTCTACTATTTTTAGTAATCAGCAAGATTTACGTAGCTATGCAGAAGTTTCGTTTCTGGGTGCTACAGAACTTGGTCTGTTGGATACAGGAGCTCATCTAAGCTGCATAGGCTCGATTTTGGCGTTGCAGGGCTTCAAAAAGTACAGTGAGCTTAGACCTTTAAAGTCCCATGCCCGATCTGCTGATGGAGAAAGTCAGAATATCAGTGGAGTTCTAAACATTGAGATGACATATAAGTCCGCGAAGAAATCTATGAAGCTCTATATAATTCCTTCAATCAGGCAGAATCTTATACTACGACATAATTTTTGTAGAACTTTTGTTGTCGGTCCTAATATTATTAGTACCATTCAAGGAAACCTCTGTGGAATCTAATCTGCAAATACTCCGAACTTTGCTTTGAACGCCCAACAGCTTCAACAGCTATATGCCATTGATGGTTTAGGTCAAACTACGCTTATTCAGTATCATATTGAGGTGGGAGATGCGATAAACAAAGATTTTACCCACTGAGCCCAGCCGTGGAGAAGTTTCCATATGAGTTTGATGTCATTGAACCTTCTGTTAATGCCTGGAGTTCACCCGTGCGTCTTGTTGTGAAAAATAAAAAAGTTCGCTTGTGTCTGGATGCTCGTAGGCTGAATGAGGCAACAAAAAAGGATGCATATCCGCTATCACATGTAAATTGCAAATCTCATTTCGAAACTGGATTTAAAGGATGCTTACTGGCAAATTGAGATAAGCCCAGAAACAAAGCGTTTAACTGCTTTTACGGTCCCTGGTCAACCGTTTTACCAGTTTAAAGTTCTGAATTTTGGTTTTTGTAACGCTAGATATTAATCCGCCAGATTTCCGACATTGTGTTTTTGGTTATCAAGACGATTTGTACATCGTTTCCGACTTTTTTTTTCCTATCTCGCTATTTGGGTCACAATGTGAGCAAATGTGAGAATTTCTTAGTATTTGTGGATAGTATTGAAGATTCATTCAGAACTTTGCGGACCGCACTTGTCTTATTACCGAGAAAACGTTTTTCCTACAGTGTGATGTCAGCGATTTTGGCATAGGCGCTTAAGCATGTTGACAATTTCAGATACTTTATATTGACCTATTTGGCCCGCATCCCTTAGTAAAAATTGTCATATTGGATTACTGATTGTGTTGAACCACTCTAGTAGTAATGAGTTCAATGCTTTTCTCACAGAATTAGGTATAAACTATCTGTACACTTTACTCCCCGCAGAGTTTTAATCATTCGTTGCTAGCCCCTTTTTGCTCCTTTCTGCAGCATGATCAGATTGAGTTGGATCTCATGTTCGGTAATATCAGCGCTGCATCAGTCAATAGGTTGTCCTCCGTATCGCGGATTACTTGTATATGATTACACATGGATCCGATTATAAGTGCTGAAAGGGTTATCCTTTCTGGAAGAGCCTATTGATACCGTTTCGAGAGCAGACAAAAGGACGTTGTTGAGAAAGGGTATTCAAGCCAGTATTCGTAAAGCATTCCAGAAGTGAGCATCAATACAACCTTCATTCGAAGCCCATTTATTTTTCAGAAGGCTAAGAAGTCGTTCGTCCTAATTTCGCACTCACTAAGTTTACTCAGAACTTCAGCGCAAAAAAATGGACCTCAAGTTGTTAAATACCGAGTTCGTGAGAAAATCGAAAACTGTAATTATCTACTTTCAAATTTGCAAGGGAAAGAGATAGTACGCTACCACACTAAAGATTTGAGAAGCCAATTCCCGATAATATTCCGTCTAACGCTGGGATATTATCGGGTCTTGTAATGTTCGCCGTTGGCGTAGTTCTGAGTTTGCAATATTGCATATTGTTTGCGTCGTTGAAAATGCAAGAAGCAGCGTATTCAAATTTGGAAAAGAAAAGATCTTCCGTGGATGGCTTTTGAGTCGAGATGTAAAATCGAACTGTCCTTATTTCTTAAAATCTAGCCTTATATAGCTAACAATATTTACTTATCTTCTATTTGCTGTACAGATAAAACAGGGGAAATCGTATGGTTTGCAGTTTTCTTGTTAGACTCTTATTTCCTCGTTTTTCCAACGTTCCTTGTTCAGGTCCGAGTCAGACATTAAATGGAAGACGCTGTATTGTAAATCATTGGCTTAAAGTTCAACTCTTCATAGGTGCCACTGTTGTTTCGAAGAATCCGCTCTAGATAATATATCATCGCTTTAATTCCAGGTTTCCATAATCCTCCCATGTGGGGAATAAAGTGCCAGTCTCTGCTATCTTTTTCCAAATCCTGGGATGGATTGCTAATGCGACCAGCTGCCGGTGAGCTACTGCCTCTCACCGGCACCTACCGACGTGCACGTGTCACTTGCTTCAGTTCTAGAAGCGACTCCAGCTGAATGGTGCGCATCTCCAACCGCTCGGACATGGCACCAATGGAGGGATCGCTCATATTATTCAGTCTGTGCTGCAGCTCGGCCACCTGGTCCGCGTCGGCGCTGTACTTCTTCATCACCTTGCTCAGTTCCTCTTCGATCTCCTCGCTCCGGGCCTGTAGTGCGGCGCGATCGCAATGCGCCTGCCTGAAGACTCAGCATTATTCAGCTGATTATAGCAACTGAGCTGAGTCTGCGTTCCAATTCATGCTTTTCGCGCAGTAGCAGTGTGCTGCAGCTGACATTCGATGATCTTCTTATAGCTATTGCCGCGAACCTCAGCAAGCTCCTCGTCGAGCTGCAGTACTTTTCGACGAGCCTCCGTGCGCATTGCCTCCAGTGTCATCTCCAGACGCAACTTAGTCTCCTGCAATAGCTGAATTTGGCCGGACAGTTCCTCCAGCTCCTGCTCATAGTCGGGCAGTGTATACATTTTAATGCCATGGTTCTCTATTCCCCAAGGTGAAATCGTCCAGCTCATTCTCGACGAGTCTGCTTTAGATCATTTTCGCTGTCCTGGCTGAATTTTATGGAACGTTTAAATTTCGTGTAGTTTTTTACGTTTTATTATGTATTTATACATATACATATATATATATATATATATAATATAATATGTACATATATATATATTTTATTTGTATTAAAATATCTTTTTTTGTTTAAACAATTTCTTATATACAATGTCTCTGACCACTTGTGGGGGAGAAAAAAATACTTTATTTTTACAACCTTTAGCTGACTTGATGGGGAAAATCATCAAAGTGTCTCAAAGGTCCAAATGTTGAGTCAAGGTGTAAAATCGAACTGTCTTTATTTCTTAAAATCTAGTCATATAGCTAACAATGTACACTTATTTTCTACCGGCTGTACAGACAATTTCTAGTTTTGTCTATTTTTACATATCTTCATCATGTAATCAAGCGGTCGCTGGCACAGTTTCAGTACCTGTTACGCATGTTTAAAAATGTGTTACTTAGATTTGGTTATTAAAGTAGTGTGCATTCTTGAACAATGGCCGCAGCCAAGAATAAGTAACCATACTCCACATCGGAGTATGATCATACTACCCAAAATGCTACTGCCTAAAACGCACAAGTGCGATAAAAATGCAAATTTGGAAAAACATTCACGTCCGTACGCGTTTTAAATTGGTTCTCTAAAGTTGCATGAAGTTAACACCCCGCCACGACCAAACAACAGAAAACTAGTCCAGACGCATCCACATTTTTGACTCATCGCAGATAGCGATATATAGATATTTGTATTCAAAGTAGTCTAAGGTCAACAAATATTGTGCCAGGTTATTCTTCTATAGTCGATTTTTTCTCCAAGTGAATCTTGGAATTAAGTCCACTTCACAGAAAAACTACCCACAGCCACAGTCGCGCCAGGTGGATACTCGCCCAGTACTATGAACCCCGAAAATTTTATTTAAATTTTTGAGCCCTCCCCTCGACGTTACCATCTCTTGGCATTATCAATTCGGGCATTTATTTGTTTAGTTAACTACTGTCAGTCGAAACAAGAAATATAAAAAGTAAAAAAATTGAATTACGTAAAAATTTAAGAATAAAAAATGTTGATAAGATTTCTGGGGTTAATCAAATGAAAATGGTTCCAGCAATTGTTGCATGAGTTGCGGAAAACCCATCCAAAACCCAATCAGACAAAAAAAAAAAATCAATTAGAATGAACTGGTTAAGCCCCACCACAAATGCATGCGAAAAAGTTATTCATGAGACAGGACTTCTAAAATTGAATTCTTAATTATACAAATGTAAGACTCTGTAAAAGACGCTGGTTGGCAAAAATTCCTCAACTGCTAGCTAAGACTCGTTCCCTAAACTTCAGACATGGTCTGTTTCCATAGTCTTGTCCCTGGCAAAGGACCGAGTCATGGTTTCGAGGTAACGGGCCGGACTAAGGTGTGATGCGACCCGTGCCGATAGTCAGCCTGGCTGGGGGCCCACAAATAGCCCAGTCATCTACGGAGCATATCGGATACCTGGCAATCTCCGATATTAATCAGCAGGTGAACATATTTTCTATATCCCGAAAGCAAAAATAAAAATCAAAAATAATCAGGTACTCAATCAAAACCGGTAGGGAGAAATCCCAAACGTGTAGCTGAGGCAGTGGGTCGAAAACCTGGCCAAAGCGGAAACCAGGCAAAAGTGGCGGAAAAACCTGTTTGCCTAGCCAGTGGTGAGGGTGCAGTTGGTACCCTGACCCATCTGACTCCTTGGTAGGAAAGCAAAGCACTTGTGCAGCCAATTGCCAACCACCAGCGTCGAGGCGAGAGGAGGAATGCTGAAAACATTCTGAAGCGGGGCCAAGCTGCAGCCGGGAAGGCCTTTCGCCGAGATTGCCAAGGAGAGAATCCTCATAGGAATCCTCGACAAAGGCAACAAGGACGGAGGAATACCCAAAAATCAGTGGATGGTAAATAAGGTGCCTGGGCCACCACCGATATGTTGGATGGTGCCAAGGTAACACGAAGGTCATCGCTTGCCAAGACGCACGCTCGGTGGAGCTGTATAAAGCTGCCGTAGCAGAGGTCGGAGAGGTCTACCCTGGGGCGAAGCTGGTCGCTGTCGACTGGAGTGAAGTCCCGAGTAGACCTCGTGCACGCATCTGGATCCCGGCCACACTGAAGGAACCGGACCAGGTGCTGAGTCTGTTGCAGCTATGCAACTTGTCCCTCCCTACCCATGATTGGAGGGTGGTAAAAATTGAGGCCACAGAAGGGCCGACAAACCAGGCAGTGTTGATTCTGAATAAGGAATCACTGGCCCCAATTGAAGCTGCCAAGGGCGAGCTGAACTTTGGCTTCGGATCTATCACCGTGAAGGTGTATAAATCGGATGCGACGGCCGGAGGAGACTCTGTGGTCTGTGACAAGACAGTCGAGCAGGGTCCTCCTCCGGAGATCGGAGCAACTGATGATGAGCTGGAGCCGGCTATACGTCGGACGTGTCAACTCTGACTCGGGCCTTGAGGTCATGTGCCATGATTTGGACGAGGACGATTTTGCACTGTTGGTTGAGGACGACAGCAACAACACGATGGTGAGGGTGAAATTTCCAGATGTCCTTGAGACTACTGCAGATAAACCTTCACCACTGTAAAGCAGCATCCGCTGCCCCGATGCTTCGCCTGGCTGGTGGCGGAGACGACACAATACTAGTCCAAGGACCTTGGGTGATTGGAGGCAAGGCTTGCGGGCTAGGAAGTAAAAACGACAGGCTCCTTGCAGGTCAAAATGAAGGTAAAACACGTACCTTCGTTCTCGAGAAAAAATTAAGTACCTAAGTATTTTTCTGCTCCATCATTTCAGTAATGGCGACAACAAAGCGGTAAGTCTGGAGCTACAGTTAGCTGCGATACGGCTACTGTCTGCCTACATGGCCCATGACAGCATTGGTCCACCACCAGACGAGATCACGAGATCCCTCGTCCAGGAGTGCGAGAAGCAAAAGTGCCGCCAATGCTCACCACACTTAGTAAGGGAGTACGAACACAAATTTGAGGGGCGACTCACTCTTAACCGTCACCCTCAATACTAACCTTTTAGTATGTAATACGGGAAATGATCCCACCTTTCACAGGTACATAGAATTCGATCTTCTATGAAGCCACCCAAAACCAGTTCACTTCCTAAACAGAAGAAGGCGAACTCGGAAATCTTTAGAGCTAAACTTGACCGAGCCCTTTCGGAACACCTACCTAAAGGTCCGGACAATTTAGCTCACCTCTGTAATCTCACAGACCCTTTTACAATAGCATGCAATAAGGATTTTAAGGCAGCCTGCCCCATTAGTAACCCGATGCGCAGCAAAAAACCCCAATGGTGGACACCTCAACGAAATATCCTTCGACAAAGTTGCATGTAGCGAAATCGCAAAACAACGATCTTCAATGGCCACAATACAAATCAAGTCTGGCGGAATACAAAAAAGGCACCAGACGGGCTAAAAGGAAATCTTGGAGAGATTTCTGCACAGACATAGATTCAACTAACGAAGCTGCAAGGCTCAGAAAAGTTCTATCGAAAATGACCCCCACACACTTGGTTATCTGAAAAAAGATGATAACTCATGGTCTTCAAATATCTTCTACATAAAGATAATATAAAATGGGCTGTAAACAGCTTCAATCCGTTTAGATCCCCAGGCCCGGATCAAATAAGCCCGGCCCAATTACAGAAGGCCCGCAACACAACCATAAATTGGCTACATGAAATCTTTGGGAAGGTTCTAAAGACACCGACTCCAGTCAAAAATAACTTTCATACCCAAAGCTGGGAAGCCATCACACACCAGCGCCAAAGATTTCAGACACATTAGTCTGTCATCTTTCATGTTAAGGACTCTGGAACGATTCATAGGTCTCCATTTTACAGTATCCATTGACTCCAAGCTTACGTCGGAGTCTCAACATGCCTACAGGAAGGGCAGATCCACAGATACTGCCCTTCATTCTGTAGTCAATATTATAGAGAAATCTATACTCTATAAGGTATATACCTTAATAGCGTTCCTAGACATTGAAGGCGCTTTCATCAACGTCACTCCGGCAGCTACAACTGGAACTCTGCTGGGCCTGGGGATTGAAATCAGTCTAGAGGGATTGATCAATCAATTGCTCACTTGCAGGACTGTGATATCCACACTTGGGTCGTCAACTCTCTCCAGGTATGTCAGCAGAGGTACGCCACAAGGAGGCGTCCTGTCACCCCTACTATGGAACATAGCAATAAATGAAATGCCGCGGGACATGGAGGGGGGCGGCTGCCAAACGGTTGCATACGCAGATGACGTTGCGGTAATCTTCAGGGGAAAATAGACCCAAAATCTCTGTGACCTCATGACTAGTAAACTAAAAACACTGTCATGCTGAGCACAGGAGAGTGCTGAGAGAAATTGTCCCCCTGTTCTTGTTCTGCTGTTCATCTTCGGTCCCTGCTACGAATAATGCTTATGGTGCCGTTAGATCTGTTAACCAGCGTTGCCACCCAACAGCACTGTAATCTCACTGTTACTACTCGCTACATATATATGTATAAATGATTATGAATGATTGAATTTTGACCGCAGCGAAGTTCATCAGCTTGCGTCGTACGCATGCTGCAAAGCTTTTTGGCTTCAGATTATTGAGTGAGCATACGATTGCTGGCTGCGTTTTGGGTTGTTCTTATCTGGTCTTCACTTTACGCTTATCTTCACTGCCTATTTTTAATTTCCACGATTGCGCTGGTGTCTAAATACCATCAAGCAAATTTAGGGTGGACCTACAATGTTAAATAATTGTAAAAAAAAAGAAGTTTCATTAAATTTCATTACTATAGAATATAGTCTCCAAGATTAGTTTCTATAGGAATCGTAAATAACAAAATTCTACAGTCACTATTGAGGACTAGCAAAAACTCACCTCCTCCGGAAAGACATATGGTTCAGAGGATTCCTTCCACTTTGTCCATCAATAGCCCAGATTTTGCTCCGATTTTTAGTAAGCGTTTTCCGAACGTATCCGACTGCATATTTTGCTGTCGCTTACGAACGTACTGTCGACGAGTACACTACAGTATATTGCTAGTAATACCCTTCAAAAATCAGGAAAAAAAATGTTGGAGTACGGTCAGTCAGGCGGCAAATTAGAGTGATGGACTCTATTTATCAAAACAATCCCTCGAATTTTTATACAGCATTATAACAACAATAATATAATAATATATAATAATATTTAACTTTAATCGTATTTTGAAATTATTAGGAGAAATAAATTCATTATATTGTCAATCAAATAGTTTGCAAATAAACAAATTAAACAAAGACGCACTACAATATAAACGTCGTTGTATCTCTTTGGACTTGGATCACATGCGATTGGCTCTGCGCGTCCAAAGTATATCAGAACTATGCACATCGAAAGGAATGTTTTTCCCATATAAACACAACTACGCTCCCAGAGGCAAAGCGACTGACGATCAATTCCAAAGCGCCATGGGCCGATCAATGGTTGAAATAGATACCATTTGCTCATGCAAACTTCAATAGCATATGAGAAACGTGCTGACCACTTATAAATTTCCTTTGGTGTGCAACTTTTATGTTGGAATATTTTTGTTGATTTATAACTTCGCTCTATAGGTGACGCACGCACCCAGCAATGAACGTAAAAGTTTTGCGTTTGCTTCGTTAATATGTCGGTAAAAACAACGGTCCGACAAAAATAATTTGGATAAATGCCCGAATTGTCATGACAAAGGGAGAGGTGCACTGGAAGTTGAACTAGTTCACGCTGAATCCGTAACATTATTGTGCTATTACGCGCGAAAGTCCTATATACGGGATCTTGGTAGACTATTACCTGTATATGTCCTCGCGAAGACTGCAATGAAATAATAATATTTGCTGAAGACCCAGCGTTACACCGGCCGCCAAACGTAATTTTAACAATTATGTCACCACTGTGACAAAGCTTGCCACTGTGTATTTCCTCTATGTAAAGACGCTTATCCCACTCAATTGCTCTGTACATCTGAATAAATAAATATATAATGACCATCGTTGGAATAATTAAGTAGCAGATTAATATTTTGTAATTACGTCCTACAACTGGGCGCTCTAAATGACATTTAAGATTCATCGCTACAGCAATAATAGGCTTAGCGTCAGCATCTAAGTCGCTAATAAAGTTACATCGGCAATGAATACCAAAATATATGCTTTTGTTCATTTCTGGAATACATGAAATCGTATGCCAGCTGGGCTCAGGTCGTGCATAATTCCAAACACGGCAACTCCGGATTTCGGTTGAAAAGGTGAAATAGGCACCTTTATCATAAAATGGATCCCACTGTTCTAAAGGGTTTTTTGCCCGAATATATATATAAACTAGTTTGGCCTTGTCACAACGATTTCGCAGTAATAAAGCAGTAGGTTCTACAATGCCTGCCTTTATCAAGCATGTCGCATTCTCAATCTCCATATCCTTCAGTTTTGGTACGTTCGTCATATGAAGTAATACACGGTAGTCTATATCAGCCTGTGTAAAGGTTACCCCTAGCACTGCGTGTCCATAGAGTTCAGTTCGATACATGCGCACCTCTTCAGGATTTTGAACATTATCATGTATTATATTCTCAATGTCCTCCTCAGGATCGTCAAACTCGATTCCTGAGTGGCGGGGGCACTGCAGATTACTGCAGTGGTGTTCGCTGGCTGAGAAATTTGTTTTCAACCTGGAAATGTATTGAAACGGCTCAGAAAGTTTCTGTGTTTTCTCCCAAATAGCGTTTGATGTGTACGCATTAATAACAAGTACTTGTGTGCGTGATTCTTGCTCAGGATACCACCAGTACTGGCTCTGCTTATGACTACGCACCGAGATAAGAACTTCATTATTGTGTAGCTGCTGACGCAACTCTTGTAGTAATTTATCTGTAAAAACAAGGGTGTGCATGGAGTCGGCAGATTCTATCACAATATTACGCTCTAGGTCAAGATCAAAACTTTCCATTCGCATTGTGAAAGTCGATCGTTTGACTATTTTTGGAGCTTCTTCTGGATGTTGCCGACGTGCCGTACCCATACCCATGTAAAACAAACAAGTACTCAGTTTCCAATTTGCATTTAACCAGTTGTTTATATGTTCCAGTCCGTTTGGTTGCAAGGTTGACATTTGCTCCAATCTATTACTTAAGTTATCTATGTTTAGGCACGACTCAGATTCTGCTCGACACTGTGATTTGGGAATAAACTCCCATTCTGCACTGAACTTATTAAGTAGATCACATAGATCATTTACCATCGTTTCATAGTATTCATCCATGAGCGTATAAATTTCGTTGTTGCTAATAATAGACTTAAAAGTGTAAGCAATAATATTAAGCATTCGCGCTAGAACATTTACTTCCATATCATCAAGAGGCTCGAGGGAATTTACTACATTTGTTATAAGACGTACTAGGTGGGCCAATTGCACAGTTGTTTGTGGCTGATACACTCTCAATGTGTCAGTGAATATAATAAGTCGTTCTTTTGAATTAATTCTATAAGATAATTGGTTGAGCAATATAAATGATTTATACCAGTCTGCATATTCCAGCCAATAACGAGCACGAGCGAGATGATTATTGATTGCTAGCTCCGTGTCTTCTATGTTAGTCTTACGTACATTAACAGTGACGTTCACAGTTACACATGCATCCAAATTATCGCATACCTAAAATTAAAAATTAATAATGAAATGCAATAACTATTGTTAACATAATAATAAATAAGCAAGTAACCGACCGTGAATTAGTTTGATACAAATAGGTAATACCAGCTGATAGAAGTTCTTTGATCTTTGAAGGAAGTTCCTAGTAATCAACCCTCCAAGTTTGACTTTAAAATTGAGGTAGATTTTTGGAGCGGGAGTGGTCATGGCTGAATAACATGTTGGAGGACATTAATAGTAATGTGGGCTGGTTTGTGGCTTCTGAAGCCAATCTCAACAACAAAAACGACGATACCTAGACAACAACGAGAAGTAAAACAACAACGACGAGAGCGAATTCGCCGAATTCTGCTCAAAGAATACAATAGGCAAACAAGAAGAGTAACATGCGATGGCGATAAATCGGGAGTTACAGTTTGGCCTTTGACGGAATAGGTTTCGAGAGCTGTGTCTCAAGTCGAGAAACAACGAGAAATATTATAAATACGCCGACTATCAGTTCAATTGTATTGATCTTATCTTCATTATATTAATATCTTTTATAATAAAAACAGTACACATTTGGGGGCTCAACATGGACGAATGAGTAAAATAAAAATCGACGAACGAGTGAAATTAAAAACGACGAATGAATAAAATTTATAAACGACGAACAAGTGAAATTTAAAAACGATAGAGTTATTCCATCCGATTTATTAAAATAAATTAACTGACATGACGAAAATTTAAATGATTTAATATCAAAAGATGCGATTGGTAAAGAAGCCGAGCATTTGCGCATTGCACCAATTTATATTACCGGTTGCGCAAGTCAAATGGCTTTAGCTATGACGAAAACGACGCAAAATATTTAGGAAAACTAGTGTATATATCAGAAAAACTGTCCAACTATGAAGTCGTGACATTTTGCTGCATATTGGTCAAAGTTACAAAACTGAATATATGCCATTATACATTTGAATTTGTGACAAGCATTGAAGAAGGCTTTATTGAGTGATTTTAAATTAAGAGTTTCAAGCAAACAAATACACACGCAATTGAGTGAGAACAAGGGGCGTAGTAATGAAACGGTTTATGAGTACCACTATCGAATGAAAGATTTTGCATTTCATGCAACAGTTGAAGACGACGCACATATGCAATACGTGATCGATGAAATTGACGAACTTTCAATAAATAAATCTTTTGGGGGTGGCATCAGTCAAATTCCATTTTCCTTAATTTGTATTTCAAAATTCGTAATCTTTTTTATTTTCACTTTACCTATTGTAAATTATCACTAATGTTAAGCTTAAGCTAATTACAGCGTTGAGAGGAGGGAGCATCTTTTAAGAGATGTGGATCGTATATTAATTATGCTAAAGTAAAACGAGCTGATACCATAAGGACAACTAATATAACTAAAATAACTGAAATAACTAAAATAACTAAAATAACTAACTGATGTGAGGATACACACTGGCCCCGAGGATCAACGAAATCGTCGATGGTGTGTGCCATCCCTCTTCAGCCCGGATGACATTATTGAACTTCCTTGTTGACGGCTGAGTGGGATACAGTGGTGGAGTTGAGGGTCGACTTCGAGCACGACCTCACGACTCAGCTCTGTTGACCTCGATAGAAGCACAGCGGTCAAACGCTTTCAGTACAAATGCTGGGGACGGAAAGCCCTAGGGCCGTTGCCAGTGAAGCATTGATACGACTCATTGGACAACACGCGTCAATGAGTGCTCGAGTCTCAAATGATTTTGTGCCGGTGTGGAGCAGCACAATAGCGGTCGATAGAATGCTCACGCTCTTGTGTTGCATCAGCGAGGCCAAAGACGTCCTAATTGAAGCGCTTCGAGCTGGGGATGGCGAGTGACGTTCCATCGGCGCAATCCATCCCTGGATGACAGGGAGCTACAAGCTGGAGATGGGCTTTTTCCACCCACTTATCACCGACGCCTTACCACTTCAGCGTTTCTAGCAGATGGATCAAAGTGTGGTGTGGTTCGTCACACACCTCGCACGACGCACCACTACGGCAGGAACGCCCGGAGTGCCGATGGGCCAGGCAGTTCGAGCAGTATTGATTGACGAGCACTGCTCTCAATCTCTTCTCGAGCATTTGCGCATTGCACCAATTTATATTACCGGTTAGCTATGACGAAAACGACGCAAAATATTTAGGAAAACTAGTGTATATATCAGAAAAGCTGTCCAACTATGAACTCGTGTCAATTTGCTGCATATTGGTCAAAGTTACAAAAGTGAATATTTTTTGTAATTTACGCGCAGGACAACTGCTGCAATACAGTGACGAAGAAGAAGGCAGCGACGAAGGCGAATGCAGCGACGATAACGAAGCCAGCGAGAATGAAGAAAACGAATTGGACAGAGGCATCAATTATAAGCGAGAGGCAACCGGAACGGTAAAAAACACAGCACATCAAGTAACGAACGCAGAGTTGCAGGCATCGCGTTTTCCTATGAGTTTTCGTGTCGTAGACAGTTGCATTAGAGTTTTCGACGGTAATGACGAAATTGCTGAAGAAATGAGGGTAACAGAATTCTTCTTTGTGTTGAGCGAGAAGCAATTGAGTGAGAACAAGCGGTGTAGTACTGAAACCGTTTATGAGTACCACTAGTCCTAGTCTAGTCCCTAAAGGACTACTGGACTGAGAAGCGATATTTTTGCTTCCAGGAAGTCACGACTTAGGATTTTTGAGGACACGAATGTTTTGCCATTATTGGAAGACATTTCCTGAGGACGGCCACGTCTTGCTACAAAGCGAGCAAAAGACGCCATGAATTTCTTAGTTGTGCGCCAATCTTCGGCTCCGGAAGCGAGGCCCTTGCCACCCAGGTCGGCGCTTCAGCATTACAGCTCGGCACCGGAAGGCGAGGCTGGATGGCAGTAATTCCCACCGTCGGATTGCCTACTTGGCATCATGGCAGGCGTGGATCAAGAATCTTGTAGCACCAGGGTCTCGATATAGGACTAAACCACCACCGCGAAGCACGCGGGTGTTTAGGAAACAATAAAATAATAGATAAACAATAAAAATAGAAAATAAAATCAGACAAAATAACCTGTACACTTACATGGGGGCGCATGGGGACTGTCATACGGGAGTTCACTAGGAACCGCCAAGACAAAGACAAGTACTACTTACGATTTTATATATTTTCAGCGCAATCATTTTCATGTTGGAAAGTGGAAGTTTTCCACTGTATATTTATGAATATATAAATACATGTATGTAACGAGTAGTCACAGTAAGATTACAGTGATGTTAGGTGGCAACGCTGGTTAACAGATCTAACAACAGCATAAGCATCAGTCATAGAAGGAAGATTCGTAGAATAACAGCAGAACGCGAGAGTCGAGTTCGTGAAGCGTAGCGTCGTAATTGTCCCGAGTACCTAAAGTTATCGGGGCGTCGAGGAAATAAGTCGTTGTTTATTAAGTCAATTCTTATATTTCACTGTATATACTTCTAACTATCTTAATAATAACAAACAGGTCATAATCAGTACTACATGTATACTTAAGTATGTGCATGCATTAAATGTTATATGTGCCACTCACAATAACTGTCTATCAATTCGAGATTCGCTCTCTTTCACTCTCTCTTTCTAACGCAGGTAGTTAGCCATTTGAGCGTGTCTAACACGCCGTTATTGGAGGAGTATTGCGGGTGCAATATTGCTATCCATCCTTACGCTGGCGGCAGACAATGGTTAGCGCCAGCAGTAGAAAATTACTAAAAAGATCATGCTACCAAAAAAATTATGCCACCTTAGTACAGTCCCGTCAAAAGGTGCCCAGCAGCGACCTATAAAGGGAGCGTCAGAGCACAAGGTGCGAGTTTGTGCGAATCTTAAAGCGAGTCGGTCGTAACGAGAGAAGTTTTTGGAACCAAAAATTAGCGCGATAGAGTGTGCGCGTAATACAACAATGACAAAATGCGTTGACGGATTCGCCGCTATCAAAGCTCAAGGATAAAGCACACCACTGCGGTCCTGAAATAATATGGGCGTATATCCTTCCCACGATATCCCATAAGAGCCAAGTGAAGCAAGCGAAGCTTATCCTATGATTAGCCGGAGTGTGTGACACGTGAGTCCTGACTCACAGGAGTACTAGGAACAAGGAAACCGATAGTTTTGGTGAGCATTAGGAGTGCTATATGAAATCTCTGTCGGTTCAAATCGAACCTAACCAAGGACACTGATGAACTGAGAGACGCCACAGAACAAGCAGTAAACGAAGAGAGAAAACTATCCGTGAACCAATATCATAATTAATGACTAAATCCATCAGTGAATAAGTGACATTGTCAAAATCACAATGTGCGATAAAATAAAAATCATTTTAATGTATATATGTATATATATAATATTGTGTTACTTAATTATCGCAAACGCAATCAAATACAATTTTGTTGCAAGAACCCCCAGCTCGACTGAATTCTAGCCTAGCTAAAATACGCAGAAGAAAGGGTTGATTACAACTAGCTTCCCAATATAGTGGTTGTGGTAATTGAAAATAGACATTACACATACTAAAAAAAATAAATGGAATTAACTGGTACATTAGATGCTATGCGAAGATACTTTGGAGAGTCGTTGAGTACACAAGAGATAAGATTACCATATAGCACAAGATTAGAGGAATTGGCTGCGATTCAAGCCAGTGCGATTGAAATCGAACAAGTTGCGGATGCGAAGAAGAAGTATTTCTTACACAGGGACTACTTCGAAAACTTGAAGGACGAAGTTACCCGAAGACGGCAGGCTGTTCACGAGCCATAATAATTATGGTCGTTAAAGTTCGGAGTACCTAAAGTTGTAAAGCTATCGGAGCGTCGAGGAAATAAGTCTTTGTTTATAAAGTCAATTCTCATATTTCACTGTATGTACTTCTAACTATCTTATTATTATGATATAAACAGGACATAATCAGTACTACATGTATACTTAAGTATGTGCATGCATTAAATGTTATATGCGCCCCTCACAATAACTGTCTATCAGTCCGAAATTCGCTCTCTTTCGCCCTCGCTCTTTCTAACGCAGGTAGTTAGCCATTTGAGCGTGTCTAACACGCCGTTATTGGAGGAGTATTGCGGGTGCAATATTGCTATCCATCCTTACGCTGGCGGCAGACAATGGTTAGCGCCAGCAGTAGAAAATTACTAAAAAGATCATGCTACCAAAAAAATTATGCCACCTTAGTACAGTCCCGTCAAAAGGTGCCCAGCAGCGACCTATAAAGGGAGCGTCAGAGCACAAGGTGCGAGTTTGTGCGAATCTTAAAGCGAGTCGGTCGTAACGAGAGAAGTTTTTGGAACCAAAAATTAGCGCGATAGAGTGTGCGCGTAATACGACAAGGACAAAGTGCGTTGAAGGATTCGCCGCTATCAAAGCTCAAGGATCATGCAGAACATTGATGTCCTGAAATAAGGTGAGAGGCGTATATACTTCCCATGATATCCAACAAGAGCCAAGTGAAGCAAGCGAAGCTTATCCTAAAATTAGTCAGAGGGTGTGACACGTGAATCCTGACTCACAGGAGTACTAAGGGCAATCTTTGAGGGAACAAGGAAACCGATAGTTTTTGTGAGCATTAGCTGGCGGATGGAGTGCGTGGGGCAGATTCTTGCACACAGAAGTTCAAATCGAACCTAATCAAGGAAATCGATGAACTGTGAGACGCCACAGAGCAAAAGTAAAAGAAGAAATAAAACTATCCGTAAACCAATATCATAATTAATGACTAAATCCATCAGTCAATAAGTGACATTGTCAAAATCTTAAAGTGCCATAAAATAAAAACCATTCTAATATATGTATATATATGTATATATAGTATTGTGTTACTTAATTATCACAAACGCAATCAAGTAGAAATTTGCTGTAAGAACCCCCCGAACGACTGAATTCTAGCTGTCGTAGATATCGGCAACTGTCAATACATGACTACGATAGACGCAGGGGCCACGAGTAGTTTCGTTAGCGAGGAGTTAAGTCGTGGACTGATAAGCGTACGCCGACGAAGCCGAACGTTGAGGCCGCAACAGCGAAGTCCAAAAGCAGGTCGAAGTGAACACCAGAATACAGCGGACGGGTATGGATATTGCCCTACTGATACGCCCAGGAGTCATCGACGACATAGCTCTCGGATGGGACTTTCTGTCTGGCATGGGCACAGTTTTGGAGTGTGGAAGTTTATTAGTAGGCAAGCGAAAGACCGGGAAACGAAAGCACCAGTAAGAGAGATTGTCCGTAGCCGCAACAGTCGTAACACCAATAGACCGGGACGCAGAAATTTATGAATTGTTGGGAAGAGAACTGGCGGCATTTGAGGACACACAAAGAACATGGCCCCTCACGGAGCATCGAATTGTAGTGAGTATCGATGGGCCAATTAAACAGTGATACTCCCCTATGATTCCCAAGATACAAACTGAAATCAACAGAGAGGTGGACGAACTGTTAGCCGACAATTAAATAGCAAATAGCGATGACGGCATTCGCAGTCGCAGGGAAAGGTCTTTTTCAATGGAAAGTAATGCCATTTGGACTCGGAAACGTCGAGGTACTACGGCAATACCTGGGAGTGGCATCTTGATACAAGCGTTTCGTACCAGATTTCGCACTACAGTACCTCTCTTAAACCCACTGTTAAAAAAGGATACAAAATGGGAATGGACCGGAGAGTATCAAGAAGCTTTCGAGAAAGTCAAAGCTAAGCTGAGAAAAGCATAATTAATCTACAACCAAAAAGAGTGTCTTGAGATTAGTATGGTCCTAAACTTGGAAGGTTACCATTTCACTGTCATTACGAATGATGGATGAACTACATCAAAAGCCATTCAGGTTCCTGCTTACAGTTAGATTTTGATGTTAAATACAGAAGTGGGAACCTTAATTTGGTGGCAGATGCCCTTTTGTGTGGTTCGCGGGCCGCGACCCCAGCCGCCGTCCACAAAAGCCACCGGTGAATCCACACGACGAAGACACCGTGCCCTTCACGCCTATGACACGACACGGCGAACGCAACGACGACCTCATCGTCATATTGTGCTACGACGATCATGTCGAGGGACGACGAGGCGAAGGTGCAGGTGGCCAGGAGCAGGGCGAGAAGCATGAGCCACATTCATGAGGACATTCACTGCGAGCCGGTGACAACACATCGTGCTTGATCAGCGTAGGCCGACGAAGCGAACCGAACATTGAGGCTGAAATAGGCTTGTTCGAAAACAGGTCGAGGTGAACACCAGAATACAGCGGAGGGGTATGGATACTACTAACACGCCCAGAAGTCATCGACGACTTAGCTGAGACTTTCTATCTGGCATGGGCACAATTTTGGAGTGTGGAGGTTTATCAGTAAGCACCCCAAAGAACGGGACACGAAAGCAACAGGAGGAGGATCCATAGCCACAACAGTCGTAACACCAATATATCGGGACACAGAAATTTATGAATTTTTGCAACTGGCGGCATTTGAGGATACATAAGAAACATCGCCCCTCACGGAGCATCGAATTGTCGTGAGTGACAATGGGCCAATTAAACAGTGATACTGAATCCCAAGATACAAACTGAAATCAACAGAGAGGTGGACGAACTGTTAGCCAATGGATGTATCGATCCCTCAAAAAGCCCACACAGCGCACCAATCGTAATGGTAAAGAAGAAAACAGGAAATTGCGCTTCTACGTAGAGTGACCGAAGAAGGCATACGCGCTGATCCAGAGAAAGTAGCTGTTATCAGCGAATTGAAGTCCCCTGGAAACGTCAAGGAACTACGGTAATATCTGGGAGTGGCATCTTGGTACAGTACATCCCTTAAACACACTGTCGAAAAAGGTCTTGCGATTATCTGGGACCATACTTGGAAGGTTACCACTTCACTGTCATTACGGATCATACGGCACTGAAGTGGATGAACTCCTTCAAAAGCCCATCAGGCTTATACAGAGACGTACGAGCATATGTTCAACAATGCGAAATATATCAACAGTATAAGATTGTGGAGCACAGTATGTCCTGACTTCGTGGGACCATTACCGTGATCGACCCACGGAAACACTTTGTTGTTCGCCTTCATAGACAATGGAAAGAAGTTAAAGGAAATATTCGAAATTGTTGGGCGTAGTATTGGAATGGCGGTACAAGACCAAACAAGGTGAATCTACACCACCTGTCGAATGGAGCTGAAGGATTCGCGGCGAAGCTAGCACCGAGATACGGAGGTCCATATCAAATTGTGGATTTTGCATCACCCGAAATCTGTAACTAAGGAGTTTAACGGACAAGCGGATAACGACAGCACTCGTGAATGATCTGAAACCGCACAGCGACCCAAAAGGAATGGTATACATAAAGCAAATAAAATCCAAAAATAACGCGCATACATAATACACACAAATAGTTAAAACCCAAAAGGAAAGAGTGTATAAAATACTTATAAATAAATAAAACCAGCACGTGAATGTCACAGCACTTGTGGGCGTCAGCGGGTCCGCTTCTGGTTGCACAGAGGCGTCCGAGCGCGACTAGGCCATGAGACGCTGTCCACCACCACCACCGCCAGAATAGAGCCAGCCGCCATTCATGCGCCAATCTTCGGGTCCGGAGGCGAGGCCCTTGCCACCCAGGCCGGCACTTCAGCGTTAAAGCTCGGCACCGGAAGGCGAGGCTGGATGGCAGTAATTGCCACAGTTGGATTGCCTACTTGGCGTCATGGCAGGCGTAGATCAAGAATCTTGTGGATCCAAGGGTCCCGATATAGGACTAAACCATCACCGCGAAGGACGCGGGTGTTTAGGAAACAATAAAATAATAGATAAACAATAAAAATAGAAAATAAAATCAGACAAAATAACCTGTAATAAATATATATGTACACTTACTTGGGACGCATGGGGACTATCATACGGGAGTTCACTAGGAACCGCCAAGACAAAAAAACATTACATACCATTTTATATATTTTCAGCACAATCATTTTCATGTTGGAAAGTGGAAGTTTTCCATATATGTATAGATATATTTGCGAATAAAGAAATATATGTATGTAACGAGTAGTTACAGCGGGCTTACAGTGCTGTTGATTGGCAACGCTGGTTAACAGATCTAACAACAGCATAAGCATCGGTCATAGAAGAAAGAGTCGTAGGCAGAACGAGAGAGTCGAGTTCGTGAAGCACAGCGTCGTAAGAGTCCCGAGTACCTAAAGTTATCGGGGCATCGAGGAAATAAGTCGTTGTTTATAAAGGCAATTCACTCCCTAGACGAACTGTTAGTCGACAATTAAATAGCAAATACAGATGACGGCATTCGCAGTCGCAGGGAAAGGTCTTTTTCAATGGAAAGTAATGTCATTTGGACTCGGAAACGTCGAGGAACTACGGCAATACCTGGGAGTGGCATCTTGGTACAAGCGTTTCGTACCAGATTTCGCACTACAGTACCTCTCTTAAACACACTCTTAAAAAAGGATACAAAATGGGAATGGACCGGACAGCATCAAGAAGTTTTCGAGAAAGTCAAAGCTAAGCTGACAAAACCATAATTAATCTGCAACCAAAAAGATTAGTATGGTCCCAAACTTGGAAGGTTACCATTTCACTGTCATTACGGATGATGGATGAACTACATCAAAAGTCCATCAGGTTCCTGCTTACAGTTTGATTTTGATGTTAAATACAGAAGTGGGAACCTTAATTTGGTGGCAGATGCCCTATCCCGACAACATGTGAAGACGCGATGGACCATATATCAGCACGCTACTATTGGCCAGGCGTATACAGAGACGCACGAGCATATGCTCAGTAATGTGAACTATATCAAAAATAGAAGCCGAGTCAAATGTTGACTCAGATCTCGGAGGAACCCTGGAGCGTAGTATTGAAAAGGCGGTTCAAGACCAAGCATGTCACTATTACCTTCGTCGCAGACCATAGAGACCCAATGTAGAAGGCACCCACGGTAACCGCGACGTACAATACCGTGGGTGGCTGCTTACCATTTTATATATCTGCAGCGGAATCATTTTCATGTTAGAAAGTGGAAGTTTTCCACTGCCGAAGAAAGAGGTGGGTGTGAGGAGCCATATAGCCATTGCAAGTATGATTGATATTTATACATATATATATTTCTGAATATATAAATCCATGTATACTTATATATGTGCATGCGATATATTTTGCATATCATATTTTTGCATTAAATGTTATATGCACCCCCACAATAACTGGCTATAAGGCCGAATTCCAGACCTGCTTCAGTTGTGGCGAATTCGCTCTCTTTCGCTCTCGCTCTTTCTGACGCAGGTAGTTAGCTATTTGTGTGTGTCTAACATGCCATTATTGTGTGAGGAGTATTGGGGGTGCAATATTGCTGTCCATACTCACACTCGCGGCAGACAATGGTTAGCGCCAGCAGTGGAAAATTACTAAAAAGATCATGCTACCAAAAAAATCATGCCACCTTATTACAGTCCCGTCAAAAGGGAGTTTGTGCGAATTTTAAAAGCGAGTCGGTCGTAACGAGTGAAGTTTTTGGAACCAAAAATCAACGCGATAGAGTGTGCGCGTAATACGATAAGGACAAAGAGCGTTGAAGGATTCGCCGCTATCAAAGCTCAAGGATAATGCACACCATTGCGGTCCTGAAATAATATGGGCGTATATCCTTCCCACGATATCCCATAAGAGCCAAGTGAAGCAAGCGAAGCTTATCCTATGATTAGCCGGAGTGTGTGACACGTGAGTCCTGACTCACAGGAGTACTAGGAACAAGGAAACCGATAGTTTTGGTGAGCATTAGGAGTGCTATATGAAATCTCTGTCGGTTCGAATCGAACCTAACCAAGGACATGGATGAACTGTGAGACGCCACAGAGCAAGCAGTAAACGAAGAAATAAAACTTTCCGTAAACCAATATCATAATTAATGATTAAATCGAGCAGTGAATAAGTGACATTGTCAAAATCACAAAGTGCCATAAAATAAAAACCATTTTAATATATATATATATATATTATATAATATTGTGTTACTTAATTATTGCAAACGCAATCAAATACAAATTTTTTGTAAGAACTCCCAGCTCGACTGAATTCTAGCCTAGCTAAAATACACAGAACTAAAGAATCGTTTCTCTATCTTCAATTACTCTTATCCTACTAAGGACATTATCACATTTACTGCTGCAAGTGCTTGTAAGCTCATTATTCTATCAGTACGGAGAACACTTATCGCGGAGTGTTTTAGTACGGTCAGTGCCGCGTATGAATATGTTCACGTCTTTACATATATTCTCGATAAGAGTTATACTTGGTTATCTTACCATTGTAAGACTGAATAGTCTCTCTTTTGAACTTTGCATTCTAATATTTACTGAAACTTGGTTAAAACCTGACATTTTCGATCATTCATTATTTTCTAATAGATACACTCCTTATAGATGTAATCGAGTATCACGCTCTCTGGTTTTGTGCAATGCCCGTCATGCTGTCTGCCCGCCTGTCCGTCTGTCTGTCTGTCCGTCTGTGTGAACGCAACTTTTTTCGACACCCTTAGAGATAGGTACTTCAAATACTGGTCTGTGCTTGGGTCAGACGAAGTGTAAAAATTGGAGTGCAACGTCCACTAGAAGGCTAGGAAATCGATTAAGTCCATATTCGCAAATCGATAAATCCGCATATCTCCCACAATTTTAAGGCTACGTTCAGAAAATTTGGATGGTATGTTGTTGGTGACGTCCTTCAAAGATCTGTATATGCCATGCCCACCTCCACCTCCACAAATGACTATGTATTTCGTAGTTTTCGCGTTAGAGCCGTCAAATTTGGTTTTATAATACTGGTAGCCGTTTATAAACCGATAGCAAATTTGTATGGCTACGCCCACACCTGCGCCCATAATCGCCAAATCCGATATTTCGGAGTCTAAATCGATAAATCCGCATATTTTGAAGATAGAGTGACCAAACTTGGAAGGTAACTTAATGGTATACTCCCACAAAGATACATTTCCCGACGACGCTCACATCCGCCGCCCCAAGGAACTTCGACCATGGAAATCTAAAATGCGCATATCTTCCACGATTTGTAAGATAGTCTCCAATTTAATTGTAATAGTCTATAGTAGACTAGTAGACCCCAAGCGCGGCTACAAGCTAAACAATAACAACGACAAAAAGGCACAAATATCAACAACTTGAAAGTGTTGTGCAACAACTAAAAGAAAAGAATAAGAAAAACAACAATAAGAAAAACATCAACAAGAAAAGAAGAAGAGGGCAACAAAGTTAAAGCCAAACGACGACGACTGACACCCGCCGACGTATTAAACTGTACGCTTTGAATGCGGAACGACAAAGGGATGATCGTGGCACTGGCCATGTTCCCTCCACATATGTGGAGCGACTCAAGGGCACCTATCTGCTGGTGCGAGCCGAGTCCGATGGCTCCTTATTGTTGGAGAGCAAGATTCAGCCGGATACCGCCTATCAGAAGCAACAGGATACACTGATTGTCTGGTCGGAGGGCGATAATTTCGATTTGGCGCTCAGTTTCCAGGAGAAGGCCGGCTGTGACGATATATGGGAGAAGATATGATCAGCGAATGTGACAACAAATTGGCAAGTAAAATGCACGAAAATTATCTGGACAATGGTTCCGGTGATACGATTAAACCATTTGATAGTAAATCACAAGAAACTAATCAAGAGAATGGGAATGTCGAGGAATCAAAGCTAGCAATGGAAGACATACATCTTGCTGAGGAATTACCTCAATCAACCTTAAGCGACACTCAATCTACTTTAAGACTGGATTACTTTGAAGCTTTGGAGCCGGATAATTCCGAGACCGATTTTAGCAAAGCGGCCGAGCTAAAGACCGACAAAATCGAGTGTAATCTGGAGATTCTAAATGAGGATGGTGATGTTGTGGTATTTTATAACTTTAGTGTAACGCCATAGCCCTAAGGAGTAACATCCAAATTTTCCCTAAAGTAAAATATTCAAAATATTTATTGGTCCGGTACAAAAAGAACATTTTCACAATATGATTCTGAGTTGTGGTTGGCCCTGTGGGTCGTTGAGTGGACCTTGTTACGGTGGATGCGATGGATGCGGTGGTTGCGGAGGCTGTTGCTAAGCTTAACATCTAACTAAAGATGCTTGGACCTGGACCAATGTACAGCAGATGCAAGGACTATTATAAACAAATTCAATAAGATAGCCAAAACAAAAATATTAATATAAACATATGCAAAACATTAACCTGAAAACAGGTACAACATAATATATTTAGGTTGTTGCGTTTATACAATGTATGCTCATAGAAATAATGAACAATACATTTATGCAACGCATGCATATTATGGTACATATGCACGCAAAGTTTATCCATTAAAATACAAAAACACATAATTATGTACAGTGACTCACAGCTCATTTTGACCTGTGTATAGCAAAAAATTTAAAATGCTATAAAATTTAAACAAAGAAACCAACGCAAAATGTTTAAATCCCAATTTGTTTCATGTTATATCACGTTTGAAAAAGAAACGTTAGTTTTTATTAAAATATTAATTAATTAATTAAAATTAATCAAAAACTGAAAAAATATCCAAAATACTTGTCCCAGCTGATTTTGACCAGTCTTAAGAAAAGGAACATATTTGCCGCATAAAAGCTTAAATAATGATGTTAATACTTAGTATGACATCCTTTAGCCTTAACAACTTCCCTTAACCTATTATTCATGGAAGATACCAGCTTCCGGGTAGTTTCTGGACTGTTTTGCTCCACTCATCCAGCAGAGCATTCTTGAGATCGGATCTGTGATTCCTGATGTTATTTTCCAGCAGAACCCACAAATTTTCAATAACATTTAAATCTGGAGACTGGGCCAATGGAATTATCATGTGGGGGCAGTTCCAGATAAGCCAGGACTGTACTAATCCGGAGTTATGCTTGGTTGTTGTCCTGGTCGTTGGCCTGGTAGAACCGGAAAGTACGTCGGATTCCTAGCTTCTCGGCACTTTAGAGTAGATACATGCCCCTACCAGGACACTTCCTCCGCCGTGCTTGACTGCTGCCTTTAGGTTTTTGGGACTCAGCTCAGTATTGGACTCTCGCCACACATGATTCCGTCCGTCCCAGCCAAAAATGTTTAATTTTGACTCATATGCAAATATGACTGTGTTCCAGAACTCCAAATCCTTGTCCAAGTGGGTTTTGGCGAACGTCATCCTAGTCCCTATATTTTTCGCGCTTATAAAGGGCTTCTTCCGTGGTACTCGGGCATGAAAGTCATGGTTGCGTAGAACCTGGCGCACAGTTTCCACACTGCACTTTTTCCCCATTTCATCCTCCACCTGTTGAGTCAGTTTTGGAGCCGATAGCTTGGGATTTTCCCATATTTTCCTGATGATCCTCCGCTCATCCTGTTCGGTGAAAATGTTGTTTGGTGCCATTCTGCCCTAGTCCTCTATCCGATTTTCATCGACGAAGTGCCGAATGATATAATATACAGTTGACTTGCTCAGATTGACCATTTCAGCTATTTGGCGATGTGAATATCCGATCTTGAAGTGTTCCCGGATGAGATTCCCCTGTTCAATGGTAGTCCGTTTGCCCATAGTCCTTGTTGGCTGGTTGCACCCAGGATGCAGGAAATAACTAATCTGACTACGAAGGATTGATCTATTTATACCCAAAAAAATAATCAATCTGACGTAAAAACCTGACCATAAATTAAGGTACTTTTTTACATAACCCTACTTAGCGGGTGGGAAACCCCCAGTTTATTCGGGTCATATATTAATTTTGGTGGTTAATATATGTACCTGCCATCGGTCTTTGGAATTTTTAAAAAATAATGTATAATTAGTTTATGGCAGGCAATTCAAATTTTTGCTACACACTGGCCAAACTGAGCCGTGAGTCCCTGTATATCACAATTTTCAAATGACCATTTATATTTATAATTATTTGTGTAATCGTAAATTAACAGAATTTTTATTATATATATATAATAAATGTTATATTACAAAATATGACATTTGATTTATTAACGGTAAGGGACATTATACAATAATGATCCTTCCGCAGGTTCACCTACGGAAACCTTGTTACGACTTTTACTTCCTCTAAATAATCAAGTTCGGTCAACTATTGCGAAACAACCGCAACACACAAGGCGTCACAGTGATCACGTCCAGAGACCTCACTAAATAATTCAATCGGTAGTACTGACGAACATATGTCACTGGTAACTCTCCTAAGAGATCGATAAAAATTGGATGGTCACGCCTACTACGCATCGATAATATTTCCCACACAATTTGAAAGCTAGTCACTAAATTTGAAAGGTATATTGCTAGTAACACCCTTCAAAAGTGACGTAAAGTCAAATTACACCACGCCCACCCCCGCCCACTAAAACGATAAAAGCTTATAACTCCCGCAATGTAAGAGTTATCATACTTGGAATGTAGATTACTAAGATCCTACTCCAAAAATCTGTTACGACCCTTTGCCACGCCCACTCCTGCCTCAAAATTTCTAAAAACTATATCTCCCATAATTTAAGAGCAAAAGTTACCAAACTTGGAAGGAAGATTATGAGGAACCTTCTCTTATATTTTTTCGGACACGCCTACTCCCGACCCCAAAATTTTCAAAATCTCGTATCTTCCGTAATTTAAGAGCTACAGTTACCAAACGTTACTACCTTATATCTGCTGTAATTTGAAAGGCAAACTTGGATAGCATTTCTTAGCTACACCCACCCTGTTATCAGCATTTATTGCGTACGGTATCAAAGTATTTTGCAGTCGATTACGCCCGACTGCAACGTTGTCTCTTGTTCATTTATTTATCAGATCGTGAGTTACAATTGTGTTGAAAGTTTAGCTATTCGCTTCAAACTTGTAATAGACAAAAACGAAGTGTTGTTAAAAAGACTAAGCTCTGGCTTCTAGTCTAAATATATTAAATAAAGTTTATAACGTGAAATATACTTGTGTTATTATTGGATAACATTTGGTGACCCCGACGTGATTTTTTTGCTCGTGTATCGGTGTGATTTAACCATAAATTGCGTTTAATAAACAACACAAATCTAGACAGCATTAGTGATTCAACTATAATTTGGCTGACCAAAGGCGCACAAATCAAATAAGCAGTTGTTCGTAGGCGATACATAGAAGCCGTTCGTTGTCGGTGCATTTGTTCTGTCGGCTTACTTAGTGCATTTGGCAACAATTTTGTGAGTGCGTTAAGCGTAAACATGAACACAAAAACAGTCGCGTCCGATGATAGTGTGCCTGCACCTATAAGCACCTTTATAAGCGCAAGGCGGAATCAATTTATGCCGCGCTATAGAGGCTAGACGTGCTGTGGCCGGTGTCGATGATAAGTTCGGCTGATTCGGTTCAAATTAAGTTAAACTCACAACGGAAGCCCCATTTAACCTTGTTCATGACAGTCTGGAACGTCTTGACTACGATGAAATAGGCAGTGAGTTAAGCAGAAACTTTCGGAGGCTGTTTGTAGAAGTGGAATTTCGTTTAAAAAGCAGCTTGAAATGTTCGAATCGCGTCCCTTATCGTCAACATTTCGGCATGTTGAGTCGGCAGCTGAGCGGTCAGCTCCTATATATATTGATCGTTCTCATCGACTGCGCTTACCGGAGCTCAAGCTCCCTACGTTGTTTGTTGGCTACACGGAATATTCAAACTTCATATCCATGTTTAAGTCAATTATTGACAAAGACACTGAGCTTAGTGACATTGAAAAGCTTCAGCATTTGCGGCCGTGTTTATCGGGTTTAGCTTTAGACTCAGTACCTTCGCTAGAACGTTCAAGTGCAAATTATCGTGCGGCTTTGGACATTTTAAGCATACGCTTTAACAATAAGCGAGTAGTATTCCAATCGCATATCAAGGAGATTATTGGGCTCAAGAAGGTGGAGAGTTTTCAGACACGGTCAACTCGCATATGCGCGCGCTTGAGTCATTGGGAAGCTCTCAGGAAATATCTGGCTGCATGGCCATACACATGTTGCTCCAAAAACTCTAATATCACTATTCAGACTTGTAGGGAGGAGTCTCCACTGATGGACCAAATACTCTCAGCTCCACAATTCAACACATTCTTGCCAGAAGTTAGAAAACCTGGAGCAATGGGATATCAGTCCCTCAATTCTCAGGTGTGAAAAAAAATCAAAATCCTAACCACAATAGACGAAGCTTTGTGGCATCACAATCTAACAATTCTCCGTGCCAATTTTGTAACTGTGTCGGCCATACTATTTATGCATGCACCAGATTTGGAAATTCTCACTGCGACACAAGGAAGTTAAGAAGTTGGCTCTTTGCTTTAATTGTTTAAAGTTCGGACACCATTCTCGGGCATGCAGCAGTGGACATTGTCATGTCTGTGGCATTAGGCATCATACCCTGCTGCTGGATTTGCTGATTGGAGCCAGCATGTTCTACGACTTGCTGTGCGTTGGTCAGATCAGGCTCGTGCCTGGACTACCTCTGTTACAAAAGGCTCGCCTTGGCTGGGTGGTCACAGAACGAGGTCAACGTTTCAGCTAAACTTCATTGTTGGTCTCAAATTCCATATTGAATGACGTCTCCGTTGTTGATGATCGACTGGATAAGATTGTTCAATGATCTTGGGAGGTTGACAGCTGTAGCGTGGCCTTTGTATCAGGCACAATGGAGGATTTAGAGTGCGAGCAGCATTCTGTGAAGACTTTTACTCATCTAGCTTCAAGCGGGAACTCTGTTAACTTGCCATTTAACCGTTCTTCCACGGAGTTGGTCGATACACAAGCATATCGTCGATCTATTAATCTTGAGCTCAATCTCGAACGTCGGTCAAGCCTTAAGCAGCAATACTCTGCATTTACACAAGAGTATTTGAAGCTAAAGCACATGCCGCTTGTCGATCCTCTGGATATTGAAAATATTTTCTTCCACATCACTGTGTCTTAAAGGAGGACAGCACGACTACCAAACTTCGGGTTGTGGTTGATGGAGCGGCTTCTTCTGGACACCACTTATGACCGGAGCCCTCATTCAGGCAAAGCTGTTCAACACCTTGTTTAAGTTTCGGACTTCTGCCGTTGCTCTCATGAAGGATATATGAAAAATGTATCGTTGCGGCCGAGAGACTCACTCAAAGAAAAGGTACGTAACTACAAGCTGGACACCGTGACGTATAGCATCAAACCAGCCTAATTTTTGGCTGTACGCTCGATGCAACAACTGGCTGTTGATCAAGCCGCTGCGTTTCCTGCTGGGTCAGTTACAGTTCGAGAGGACTTCTATATTGATGACCTAATCTCTGGTGCTAGCTCAGTCTCTGAGGTTATGGACAAAATGAAGCAGACGGCAGCGATTTTATCTCGTGGCAATTTTCGGCTTCGCAAATGGTCCTCTAGTCGTTCTGAAGTGCTTGAACGTGATGATAATGCTCATGCTACTGCTGTTCATCAATTCTGCCTGACTGACAACATGGATTGGCGATTCATTCCTCCTCGCTCTCCACACTTTGGTCGATTGTGGGAAGCAGCGTGAAAACCGCCAAGCATAATTTTTATCGCTGTGTTGTCCAATCGCTGCTCAGATTTGAGGAGTTGCGAACTCTTGTTTGCCAAATCGCGGCGATTATTAATTCTCGCCCTTTAGTCTCAATTTCAGAGAATCCTGGAGACTTAGATGTCCGGCCCATTTTTTATTGACGGACCTCCATCAACAATTTTAGAGCCAGATCTAACAAAGTTGAATTATAATCGTTTGGATGGCTGGCAGCGAGTGACCCACGTACAGCAAATCACGGTGGCGGGAGCAGTATCTCACACTTCCCCCAACAGCGTACCAAATGAAGATCTCCAGCACCGATTCAAGTGGATAACGCAGTCCTCGTTAAGGACGAGAATCTGTCTCCTACATTAAAATACCCGCACAACTCTTATAAATATTTCTTATTTTTAAATTTATATATATAATTCTACTTTGATACCGAAGATATCTTACTATATTGGTTTTTGCAATTACCGCCATGCTGTCTGTCCGTCTGAATGAACTTTTTTCGACACCCTTAGAGATAGGGACTTGAAACTTGGAATATATACTGGTCTGTGCTTAAATCGCTATTCGCATATCGATAAAGCCACATATCTCCCACAATTTAAAGCCGACGTTCACCAAATTTGTTGGTATGTTGCTGACTATTTCCTTCAAAGATCGACCCCGCCCCGAAAAATTTTAAATGTCTATATCATCCACAGTTTTTGAGTTAGAGCCAAAAATTTGGTATGTATTTTAATGGGAATCGCCAATGCTGATATTTTGGTGCGTAAATCGATAAACCCGCATATCTGCCACAATTTTGAAGATAGGTTGACCAAACTTGGAGGGGAAATTGCTGGTAACCCACCTGGTAACACACAATTTGAAAGCTAGTCACTAAATTTGAAAGGTGTATTGCTAGTAACACCCTTCAAAAGTGACGTAAAGTCAAATTACACCACGCCCACCCCCGCCCACTAAAACGATAAAAGCTTATAACTCCCGCAATGTAAGAGTTATCATACTTGGAATGTAGATTTCTAAGATCCTACTCCAAAAATCTGTTATGACCCTTTGCCACGCCCACTCCTGCCTCAAAATTTCTAAAAACTATATCTCCCATAATTTAAGAGCAAAAGTTACCAAACTTGGAAGGAAGATTATGAGGAACCTTCTCTTATATTTTTTCGGACACGCCTACTCCCGACCCCAAAATTTTCAAAATCTCGTATCTTCCGTAATTTAAGAGCTACAGTTACCAAACGTTACTACCTTATATCTGCTGTAATTTGAAAGGCAAACTTGGATAGCATTTCTTAGCTACACCCACCCTGTTATCAGCATTTATTGCGTACGGTATCAAAGTATTTTGCAGTCGATTACGCCCGACTGCAACGTTGTCTCTTGTTCATTTATTTATCAGATCGTGAGTTACAATTGTGTTGAAAGTTTAGCTATTCGCTTCAAACTTGTAATAGACAAAAACGAAGTGTTGTTAAAAAGACTAAGCTCTGGCTTCTAGTCTAAATATATTAAATAAAGTTTATAACGTGAAATATACTTGTGTTATTATTGGATAACATTTGGTGACCCCGACGTGATTTTTTTGCTCGTGTATCGGTGTGATTTAACCATAAATTGCGTTTAATAAACAACACAAATCTAGACAGCATTAGTGATTCAACTATAATTTGGCTGACCAAAGGCGCACAAATCAAATAAGCAGTTGTTCGTAGGCGATACATAGAAGCCGTTCGTTGTCGGTGCATTTGTTCTGTCGGCTTACTTAGTGCATTTGGCAACAATTTTGTGAGTGCGTTAAGCGTAAACATGAACACAAAAACAGTCGCGTCCGATGATAGTGTGCCTGCACCTATAAGCACCTTTATAAGCGCAAGGCGGAATCAATTTATGCCGCGCTATAGAGGCTAGACGTGCTGTGGCCGGTGTCGATGATAAGTTCGGTTCAAATTAAGTTAAACTCACAACGGAAGCCCCATTTAACCTTGTTCATGACAGTCTGGAACGTCTTGACTACGATGAAATAGGCAGTGAGTTAAGCAGAAACTTTCGGAGGCTGTTTGTAGAAGTGGAATTTCGTTTAAAAAGCAGCTTGAAATGTTCGAATCGCGTCCCTTATCGTCAACATTTCGGCATGTTGAGTCGGCAGCTGAGCGGTCAGCTCCTATATATATTGATCGTTCTCATCGACTGCGCTTACCGGAGCTCAAGCTCCCTACGTTGTTTGTTGGCTACACGGAATATTCAAACTTCATATCCATGTTTAAGTCAATTATTGACAAAGACACTGAGCTTAGTGACATTGAAAAGCTTCAGCATTTGCGGCCGTGTTTATCGGGTTTAGCTTTAGACTCAGTACCTTCGCTAGAACGTTCAAGTGCAAATTATCGTGCGGCTTTGGACATTTTAAGCATACGCTTTAACAATAAGCGAGTAGTATTCCAATCGCATATCAAGGAGATTATTGGGCTCAAGAAGGTGGATTCGACTTCAGCAGGGAAACCTCGAGAGTTTTCAGACACGGTCAACTCGCATATGCGCGCGCTTGAGTCATTGGGAAGCTCTCAGGAAATATCTGGCTGCATGGCCATACACATGTTGCTCCAAAAACTCTAATATCACTATTCAGACTTGTAGGGAGGAGTCTCCACTGATGGACCAAATACTCTCAGCTCCACAATTCAACACATTCTTGCCAGAAGTTAGAAAACCTGGAGCAATGGGATATCAGTCCCTCAATTCTCAGGTGTGAAAAAAAATCAAAATCCTAACCACAATAGACGAAGCTTTGTGGCATCACAATCTAACAATTCTCCGTGCCAATTTTGTAACTGTGTCGGCCATACTATTTATGCATGCACCAGATTTGGAAATTCTCACTGCGACACAAGGAAGTTAAGAAGTTGGCTCTTTGCTTTAATTGTTTAAAGTTCGGACACCATTCTCGGGCATGCAGCAGTGGACATTGTCATGTCTGTGGCATTAGGCATCATACCCTGCTGCTGGATTTGCTGATTGGAGCCAGCATGTTCTACGACTTGCTGTGCGTTGGTCAGATCAGGCTCGTGCCTGGACTACCTCTGTTACAAAAGGCTCGCCTTGGCTGGGTGGTCACAGAACGAGGTCAACGTTTCAGCTAAACTTCATTGTTGGTTTCAAATTCCATATTGAATGACGTCTCCGTTGTTGATGATCGACTGGATAAGATTGTTCAATGATCTTGGGAGGTTGACAGCTGTAGCGTGGCCTTTGTATCAGGCACAATGGAGGATTTAGAGTGCGAGCAGCATTCTGTGAAGACTTTTACTCATCTAGCTTCAAGCGGGAACTCTGTTAACTTGCCATTTAACCGTTCTTCCACGGAGTTGGTCGATACACAAGCATATCGTCGATCTATTAATCTTGAGCTCAATCTCGAACGTCGGTCAAGCCTTAAGCAGCAATACTCTGCATTTACACAAGAGTATTTGAAGCTAAAGCACATGCCGCTTGTCGATCCTCTGGATATTGAAAATATTTTCTTCCACATCACTGTGTCTTAAAGGAGGACAGCACGACTACCAAACTTCGGGTTGTGGTTGATGGATCGGCTGCGGCTTTTTCTGGACACCACTTATGACCGGAGCCCTCATTCAGGCAAAGCTGTTCAACACCTTGTTTAAGTTTCGGACTTCTGCCGTTGCTCTCATGAAGGATATATGAAAAATGTATCGTTGCGGCCGAGAGACTCACTCAAAGAAAAGGTACGTAACTACAAGCTGGACACCGTGACGTATAGCATCAAACCAGCCTAATTTTTGGCTGTACGCTCGATGCAACAACTGGCTGTTGATCAAGCCGCTGCGTTTCCTGCTGGGTCAGTTACAGTTCGAGAGGACTTCTATATTGATGACCTAATCTCTGGTGCTAGCTCAGTCTCTGAGGTTATGGACAAAATGAAGCAGACGGCAGCGATTTTATCTCGTGGCAATTTTCGGCTTCGCAAATGGTCCTCTAGTCGTTCTGAAGTGCTTGAACGTGATGATAATGCTCATGCTACTGCTGTTCATCAATTCTGCCTGACTGACAACATGGATTGGCGATTCATTCCTCCTCGCTCTCCACACTTTGGTCGATTGTGGGAAGCAGCGTGAAAACCGCCAAGCATAATTTTTATCGCTGTGTTGTCCAATCGCTGCTCAGATTTGAGGAGTTGCGAACTCTTGTTTGCCAAATCGCGGCGATTATTAATTCTCGCCCTTTAGTCTCAATTTCAGAGAATCCTGGAGACTTAGATGTCCGGCCCATTTTTTATTGACGGACCTCCATCAACAATTTTAGAGCCAGATCTAACAAAGTTGAATTATAATCGTTTGGATGGCTGGCAGCGAGTGACCCACGTACAGCAAATCACGGTGGCGGGAGCAGTATCTCACACTTCCCCCAACAGCGTACCAAATGAAGATCTCCAGCACCGATTCAAGTGGATAACGCAGTCCTCGTTAAGGACGAGAATCTGTCTCCTACATTAAAATACCCGCACAACTCTTATAAATATTTCTTATTTTTAAATTTATATATATAATTCTACTTTGATACCGAAGATATCTTACTATATTGGTTTTTGCAATTACCGCCATGCTGTCTGTCCGTCTGAATGAACTTTTTTCGACACCCTTAGAGATAGGGACTTGAAACTTGGAATATATACTGGTCTGTGCTTAAATCGCTATTCGCATATCGATAAAGCCACATATCTCCCACAATTTAAAGCCGACGTTCACCAAATTTGTTGGTATGTTGCTGACTATTTCCTTCAAAGATCGACCCCGCCCCGAAAAATTTTAAATGTCTATATCATCCACAGTTTTTGAGTTAGAGCCAAAAATTTGGTATGTATTTTAATGGGAATCGCCAATGCTGATATTTTGGTGCGTAAATCGATAAACCCGCATATCTGCCACAATTTTGAAGATAGGTTGACCAAACTTGGAGGGGAAATTGCTGGTAACCTCACATTATCGGCATATAAATTCAGATCACGACTAGACCCTGTCCCTCCCTAACTTTGCCACTATAAATCTGAAATGCGTAAATTTTCCACAATTCAAATCAATATCAAACTTCGAAAGAATGATACTATATCTATCGCAATTTGAAAGCCAAGCTTGGCTACACCCACCCTGTTCTTTGTTACTTGTTATCTGCTGGAATAAGTTATGGTATCAAAGTATTTCGCAGTCGGTTTCAATTATCTTGTGTGTGGTGAGGCTATCGTAGCCGACTGATATTGAGCACGTAGTTGACAGACTCGTTTGAACCAAATGAAAACAATGAGTAGTCGAGCGGTCGTCATGCTTGTAACGAACACTCACTGAGTCGTCTCTGCATGCACACTCTTTCTACTATTCGGACGGCCTTGCTTAGCGAAACTTGGGATTGGTCTTGTGCTGCCTAGACAACGGAGTTACAATAATAATGTTGTGAACCAGACAAAATGGACACGAACTGATATGCATTATACCACTAAGCAGACAATACAATAGAGGCATCAAATCAACAAAAAAGTCCAAGTTTTTCTTGTCGAGCACCGAACGCAGGTCATTATTTCACTTGACTTCACAGCGACAACATCGTGGGTAAATCAAAAGTTCAGCCTTTTATGAGCATGCGTGTATCAGTACCTGTTCGCACATTTTCTATTAGGCCCTAATGGGCTGTGATTGTGTGTGAAAAATCAGCTATATTGCTACCGGATCACGTAGACCCTTGAATGTGTGCGAAGATACCATCAACACTCTATCCTTGTCTTTTTGTGTGCGATCTGGCACTCGATTTTAATTTTTGTTTTGTTTTTGAGGCTGATGTGTAACCTTTCGTGAAGTATGGTGATTTAACTATTGTCCGATTTGTAACCACAACCCGGAAAATGTATGATCCAAATATGAAACAGGGTATAATTGTCTCGACATGCAAAATTCTTTATTTCTCAACTATCACACATATAGACATATATACAAAGATAGGTTCAGATGTTCTAACAAAAAATTTCGCATGTCGAGTCAATGAAACCCTTTTAACAATTTGATAATTTCTGAATTACAAAATCTTTGTAGATCCTAGATTTCACCCTGCCAACATGGGTTTATAAAATACAGATCAACTACCACTAACTTATTAGAATTCACTTCTTTTGTTATTAAGGATTTTCACAACAAGATGCCAACAAAGGATTTTTACACTGACTTTAGAAAGCATTTTGACTCTGTAAATTACTCTTTGCTAACTCACAGACTTCTGGGATTTCCAAATAACCCAATTAGTTGGATCTCAAAATGCCTAATTCTTAGAACACAGAGAGTTTAGTTTAGAGATTCTCCCTCTAAGTCTGTTTGAGCTACTTTTGGAGTACCGCAAGGAAGTCACCTTGACCTCTTGTTTTTCACATTATTTATAAATGACCTTCCGTCTGTTATAAGTCATTCTCGGGGACTGATATATGCCGCTGATATAATGTGATGCGAGTGTACTGACACTGGTAGACTTTTATTAATAAATCTCCCTTTTTTTTTGATAGTAGAAATGCTTGTCGTCTTTTGACATAAGCTTATAAACGAAGAGATTGATTCTTATGAGTTAATCAGACAACTTAATTTTACAGTTTCGATCAAAAATACATGGAATTTGTAACTTCTTTTTCTTCAAACTTGAAAAGTTTTTCGAATTATGCTATCCATATCCCATTTAGAATTTGATGCATAAATTATAATATGCTTTTCCCATTAATAAGTGCTGCTTCTTCTATTCATTCTATTAAAGCTGTTGTGTTATCTATCTAGTAATTCGCGATCTTCGTAAGTGCACGTTATGCCGTGTGACCCTTACTCGGATGGGTAGAAAGTGAGTTGCAGTTTGGCTGCATCCGGGCGTTAACAATCCTGTGCTTGGTAGCTATCCAATGTGGTGATCGTTAGTACTTTAACTTTATTCTCGTATACAATTTTACGCTCAATTCCTAAAAAAATTAGGAGGAGTAATTGCATTAGTTCTTTCAATTGCAATTTTGGCAACTTTACAGTATTATATCTTAAGAAAATTCCGAAGTATTAAATTTTACCCTACTAATCAAATTTTATTTAGAATTATAGTAGTTACAGCAATTTCATTGACATGAATTGTAGTTCTACCAGTGGAAGGACCTTATGTTTTACTTGAACCAATATTAACTGTAATTTATTTTTTATTATATATAATTAATCCTCTAGTAAATAAATGATGAGGTAATTTATTTAATTAGTTAATGAGCTTGAATAAGCTCATGTTTCGAAAACATAAGATATACATTTTATTTTCTTTTAGATTATTAGATTATTATTGGGGGGAATTGCACCGCGGCCTACTAGATCTATTGTGGCCCCTTCTGAGCCTACAGCTCTTCCATCAGCCCCAGTTCCCGCACGAAGGTGAGGATCTTTGTTGGGTTGAGGTGACTTCTATATCTCTTAAATTCGAAACATGCATCCCTAGGATGTTGCGTCTTCTTCTGGTTAAGACGACACATTCTGCTAGGATGTGCATCGATGCACATTCCTCTTCTCTTTCACAAAATCGCTACTATATATACCTAGTTTAGTTAGGTGACTTCTTAGTCTACAGTGGACTGTCAATAGACCGGTAAGTATCCTAAGACTGTTCTTTCCCATAGTTATAACTTGCTTAAATCGTCTAAGATTATAACCACCTAGGAGACATCTGGCTTGTCGGAGTCCTACTGCCTCTGACCAGCTCTGTTGCCGCCTCTGTCTCTCCTCACTTCTAAGTTCCAGTCATATAGGGTGTCTCGCTACGTTTGGTCCTGCTATGGGCCTATCTGCCCCCATCCTTGCTTGCTTATCAGCCACCTCGATTCCCGCTTGTCCCTGTGACCCGGGACCCATCGTACGGTAAGTCCTGTTGTGAGTCCCGAGTAGGTCTAGCTTTGAACGAACATCATGGACTACCTTCGATGTTATCTAAGTCCCCATTATAGCGTTCAATGCTGTTTGACTATCGGATACGATGGATATATCCGTATTTCGATAGTTACGTTTTATGTTTCTATTTTCTATTAACTTTAGTAAACTTAATTCACAACAACAAAGAAAATAATAAAATCGAAAAATAATAAATAATTTAATGAAAAAGATAAAAAAAAAACAACTAAATTAATTTGTCTTAAAAAAGCGGGTGAAATTCACCGAACCCACCGCAAAAGGGGTTCGGTCGTTCCAACAATATTTATGAAACAAAGAAAGCGTATCCTCGGCCAGTGCCGTGTTCGAAAGCGTATTGTGGTGTGGGTGTCGAATGTGTTGTGTGGGGTGTTTGCAGTATTTGCAGGTTAGGTCAGGGCTATCGGCAAGTCGGTATACACTTTTTATTTATTTAATTTTAAAATTTTTTTGTTTGCACCAATGTCTTGCCGATATCGGCTGCATACCTAAAACTGATTGGCCGCATTGCACTTTGCTTAAGTAATTATTATTGTTTTTGCAGGTAAACACACTTTGCACCACCACTAATACTTGATACACGTGTGTTGCCGAAATTCCGATAATGGGGATGAAAATTCCAAAAAATCAAAGCGGGGTCGGGTAGAGCCAGTCTTCAGCGTGAATTTGTTAATAATACTGCAGATAAAGTCTTCACTCAATTTCGGATATTTATGCTTTGATACTGAAGGTATCATAGTATATATGTTTTGTGCAATGTCCGTCTCTTAGATATAGAGACTTGAAACTTGGAACTGTGCCCAAGATAGATAAAGTTTAAAAGTGATCGCCAATCATGTAAAATGTGCTGGTTTCACGCAACGAGTAAAGGATATAATCGGCAATAAGTCGGGCATAAAGTGGTGTTGCGAGCGGAGTCTTATATCCAAGTTTTTATGAGACAAACTAGACAGGGCTTCCAAGATCATCGTCTAGCATTCAGTGGGCTCATTGCAAAACTTCAGAATCAATTTAATACTGTAAAATTATTGAATGAGCCTCTTAAGCAGAAGCGATCAACTGAACCTGCTTTGCCTCGAGAACCAAATTTATTGCCCCCTACACCCTACACCACTAACACCTACTATTGATAATGGTCTGCATTTGATGCAGTTTATTTCTCCTGCACCACCTGCAATCAATGGTGGTGGCTCTAGTGTGCCCCATTCCATGTTGTCCGATTCAAGTCCTCCAGTTCTTTCCAGTATTGCTCCCAAGCGGTTGAACCTATAAAGCAGACTTTTATTTGGCGTCTTGTTTCCGATATCGCAGTAGATGATATTAAACCCTATATACAGGCTAAACTAACATCTACTGGGATAGCAGTTTAAAAATTTAAATTTAATTATGAAAGAGAAATTACCTCTTTTAAAATAAGTGTTCAGGCTGAGGTATTTGGCACAAATGGTTATGCTAATTTCTGGCCGAAAGGCTTATATAAAGGAGTATATAAAAAAAAAACGTATTCGGCCTCCAATTACACTGCCTACTGGTGCTTCTTCTCTTCTTCTTCTAATTTTGCTCCTAAAACTCAACCTTCTCTAGCTTATCAGATGTAGAGGTTTAAGACAACTTTATAACTAATGTTGACAGTCCTTCTTTTGAATTCAATATTCTAGTATTTACTGAAACTTGGTTAAAGCCGGATATTTCAAATCATTCAATATTTTCTAATAGATACACCCCTTATAGATGTGATCGAGTATCACGCTTGGTGGCGGTTGTCTGATTCTTCATTCTCTCTGGTTTTGTGCAATGTCCGTCATGTTGTCTGCCCGTCTGTCCGTCTGTCTGTCTGTCCGTCTGTGTGAACGCAACTTTTTCCGACACCCTTAGAGAGAGGAACTTGAAACTTGAAACATATACTGGTCTGTGCTTGGGTCAGACAAAGTGTAAAAATTGGAGCGCTACGTCCACTAGGCGGCTAGGAAATCGATTAAATCGATATTCGCAAATCGATAAAGCCACGTATGTCCCACAAGTTCACCAAGTTTGTTGGTATGTTGCTGACTATTTCCATCAAAGATCGGCATATACCACCCCCACCTCAACCATTCCTAAGCCCCCCGCCCCTAAAAATTTTAAATGTCTATATCATCCACAGTTTTTGAGTTAGAGCCGTCAAATTTGGTATATATAATAATGTAGGCGCCTTAATATGAAGTGCGTCCGCTTATATCTGCGCAAATCGCACTGAATATTTCCGAAAGTGTAAATCGATAAACCCGCATATCTCCCACAATTTTGAAGATAGAGTGGCCAAACTTGGAGGGGAACTTGCTGGTAACCTCACATTATCGGTATATAAATACAGACCACGGCTAGACCCTCAATTTATGAGCTAGTTATCAAATTTTAAAAGGATGTTACTGGTAACTCACCTAGGAGGTCGATAACAAATTGGATGGCGACGCCCACTCCTCCTTCCTAAACCGATACACCTTTTAGTGTAAATCGATAAGACCATATATCTCACACAATTTGAAAGCTAGAGTTATCAAATCTGAAAGGTATATTGCTACTAACACCCTTCAAAAATCTGGAATACAAAATTTTGGATCACGCTCACCTCCGCCCTCAAAAACGATAAAAGCCCATATCTCCCTTAATTTAAGAGCTACAGTTACCAAACTTCGAAGGAATGATACTAGCTTATATCTACCGAAATTTGAAAGCCAAGCTTGGCTACACCCACCCTGTTCTTTGTAGTTGACAGACTCGTTTGAATAAAAACATGAAGACAAGACCGTTCTACTGGTCGTCATGCTTGTAACGAACACTCACTGAGTCGTCCCTTTCTGTCTACTATTCGGACGGCCTTGCTTAGCGAAACTTGGGATGGGTCTTGTGCTGCCTAGACAAACGGAGTTACAATAATAATACAGTGAACCAGACAAAATGGACACGAACTGATATGCATTATACCACTAAGCAGACAATACAATAGAGGCATCAAATCAACAAAAAAGTCCATCAGGTTTTTCTTGTCGAGCACCGAACGCAGGTCATTATTTCACTTGACTTCACAGCGACAACATCGTGGGTAAATCAAAAGTCCAGCCTTTTAGTGCTTTAGACTTTATTCGCTATGCTATTTGTACGCTAATTCGCTACATATAACTTAGTGAGGAGTACCATTACATTAGTTGCTTTGATTGTGTTGGCGAAATTTACAGTTTTGTACCTGATGAACATTCGCGAGAGTATTGAATTTGTCCGACGTACCAATCAAAAATCTATTTGTGCATTATGTGTAACAGGCATCATTTCTCACATGAATTCTTATGTTCTGAGCCAGATGATAGACATTATCGTGATAGGTTTACTTGTCATTAACTAGACAGATTTCTGGAATTTCCACAATAACCACAATTAATTCGATTTCCAAAATCTAATCTAGAACACAGGGTTTATAATTACAGATCTCTACCATACTAAGAATCTCTTTAGTTATTCAGGATTCACCACAAGTGCAAGCATTTTTACACTGACTGTTATTCAACGGATTATGTTCTAAATGACTCGTTGCTATACAGATCTTCTGGGACTCCAAATATCGCATGCTGATGTCAATGATACCTGATTCTAGACACATGTAGATTTTATTAATAAATCTTCTCTAGTCTTTAGTATTTCGATCCGCTAGGCACCATGACGTCGTTTTTCACATAACTTATAAATGAATTCCTTCTTCTGATTAATACAGACAACTGGTATTTTACATTCCGACTCATATAATGCATGTGAGTCTCTGTACTTACTCTTTTCTTAAATGAAAACTTCTTCGATTATGCTATACATAACCCATTTAGTTTGATCCATAAATTATAATATGCTTGATTCCGAGTTATTAAGATGCTGCTTTTCAGTTTGATTACTATTAACCTCGTGTTCATCTTGACCTCTTAGTTTAATTCAGCTGATCTTCGTAAACGCATTCGTCGTATGCCGTGTGACCCTTGCTCGGATGGGTAGAAAGTGAGTCGCAGTGCGTTAACAATCTTGTGCTTGGTATCGTTAAATGTGGTGCTCGTTAGTACTTTAACTTTATTCGCATATGCAATTTTACGCTCAATTCCTAAAAAATTAGGAGGAGTAATTGCATTAGTTCTTTCAATTGCAATTTTGGCAACTTTACAGTTTTATATCTTAAGAAAATTCCGAAGTATTAAATTTTACCCTACTAATCAAATTTTATTTTGAATTATAGTAGTTACAGCAATTTCATTAACATGAATTGTAGTTCGACCAGTGGAAGGACCTTATGTTTTACTTGAACCAATTTTAACTGTAATTTATTTTTTATAATATATAATTAATCCTTTAGTAAATAAATGATGAGGTAATTTATTTAATTAGTTAATGAGCTTGAATAAGCTCATGTTTCGAAAACATAAGATATACATTTTATTTTCTTTTAGATTATTAGATTATTATTGGGGGGAATTGCACCGCGGCCTACTAGATCTATTGTGGCCCCTTCTGAGCATACAGCTCTTCCATCAGCCCCAGTTCCCGTACGAATGTGAGGATCTTTGTTGGGTTGAGGTATTCCATATCTCTTAAATTCAAAACATGCATCCCTAGGATGTTGCGTCTTCTTCTGGTTAAGACGACACATTCTGCTAGGATGTGCATCGAGGATTCCTCTTCTCTTTCACAAAATCGCTACTATATATACCTAGTTTAGTTAGGTGACTTCTTAGTCTACAGTGGACTGTCAATAGACCGGTAAGTATCCTAAGACTGTTCTTTCCCATAGTTATAACTTGCTTAAATCGTCTAAGATTATAACCACCTAGGAGACATCTGGCTTGTCAGAGTCCTACTGCCTCTGACCAGCTCTGTTGCCGCCTCTGTCTCTCCTCACTTCTAAGTTCCAGTCATATAGTGTGTCTCGCTATGCCACAATACGTTTCTGGTCCTGTTATGGGCCTTTCTGCCCCCATTCTTGCTTGCTTATCAGCCACCTCGATTCCCGCTTGTCCCTGTGACCCGGGACCCATCGTAGGGTAAGCCTGTTGCCAGTCCCGAGTAGGTCTAGCTTTGAACGAACATCATGGACTACCTTCGATGTTATCTAAGTCCCCATTATAGCGTTCGTTTAATGCTGTTTGACTATCGGATACGATGGATATATCCGTATTTCGATAGTTACGTTTTATGTTTCTATTTTCTATTAGCTTTAATAAACTTAATTCACAACAACAAAGAAAATAATAAAATCTAAAAATAACAAATAATTTAATGAAAAAGATAAAAAAAAAACATTTTCAAGCTAAAAAATTCCAACAATAATGAAACAAAGAAAGCGTATCCTCGGCCAGTGCCGTGTTCGAAAGCGTATTGTGGTGTGGGTGTCGAATGTGTTGTGTGGGGTGTTTGCAGTATTTGCAGGTTAGGTCAGGGCTATCGGCAAGTCGGTATACACTTTTTATTTATTTAATTTTAAAATTTTTTTGTTTGCACCAATGTCTTGCCGATATCGGCTGCATACCTAAAACTGATTGGCCGCATTGCACTTTGCTTAAGTAATTATTATTGTTTTTGCAGCAAACACACTTTGCACCACCACTAATACTTGATACACGTGTGTTGCCGAAATTCCGATAATGGGGATGAAAATTCCAAAAAATCAAAGCGGGGTCGGGTAGAGCCAGTCTTCAGCGTGAATTTGTTAATAATACTGCAGAAAAGTCTTCACTCAATTTCGGAATTTATGCTTTGATACTGAAGGTATCATAGTATATATGTTTTGCCCGTCTCTTAATATAGAGACTTGAAACTTGGAACTGTGCCCGGGATAGATAAAGTTTAAAAGTGATCGCCAATCATGTAAAATGTGCTGGTTTCACGCAACGAGTAAAGGATATAATCGTTCTGTGCAATATCCAAGTTTTTATGAGACAAACTAGACAGGGCTTCCAAGATCATCGTCTAGCATTCAGTGGGCTCATTGCAAAACTTCAGAATCAATTTAATACTGTAAAATTATTGAATGAGCCTCTTAAGCAGAAGCGATCAACTGAACCTGCTTTGCCTCGAGAACCAAATTTATTGCCCCCTACACCCTACACCACTAACACCTACTATTGATAATGGTCTGCATTTGATGCAGTTTATTTCTCCTGCACCACCTGCAATCAATGGTGGTGGCTCTAGTGTGCCCCATTCCATGTTGTCCGATTCAAGTCCTCCAGTTCTTTCCAGTATTGCTCCCAAGCGGTTGAACCTATAAAGCAGACTTTTATTTGGCGTCTTGTTTCCGATATCGCAGTAGATGATATTAAACCCTATATACAGGCTAAACTAACATCTACTGGGATAGCAGTTTAAAAATTTAAATTTAATTATGAAAGAGAAATTACCTCTTTTAAAATAAGTGTTCAGGCTGAGGTATTTGGCACAAATGGTTATGCTAATTTCTGGCCGAAAGGCTTCATAATAAAGGAGTATATAAATAAAAAAAAACGTATTCGGCCTCCAATTACACTGCCTACTGGTGCTTCTTCTCTTCTTCTTCTAATTTTGCACCAAAAAACTAAAATCCTCTCTTTCTCTAGCTTATCAGAATGTTAGAGGTCTTAAGACTAAACTTTATAAACTATATGTTGACAGTCCTTCTTTTGAATTCAATATTCTAGTATTTACCGAAACTTGGTTAAAGCCGGATATTTCAAATCATTCAATATTTTCTAATAGATACACCCCTTATAGATGTGATCGAGTATCACGCTTGGTGGCGGTTGTCTGATTCTTCATTCTCTCTGGTTTTGTGCAATGTCCGTCATGTTGTCTGCCCGTCTGCCCGTCTGTCTGTCTGTCCGTCTGTGTGAACACAACTTTTTCCGACACCCTTAGAGATAGGAACTTGAAACTTGAAACGTATACTGGTCTGTGCTCGGGTCAGACAAAGTGTAAAAATTGGAGCGCTACGTCCACTAGGCGGCTAGGAAATCGATTAAATCGATATTCGCAAATCGATAAAGCCACGTATGTCCCACAAGTTCACCAAGTTTGTTGGTATGTTGCTGACTATTTCCATCAAAGATCGGCATATACCACCCCACCTCACCATTCCCGAGCCCCCCGCCCCTAAAAATTTTAAATGTCTATATCATCCACAGTTTTTGAGTTAGAGCCGTCAAATTTGGTATATATAATAATGGTAGCCGCCTTTAAAAACCGATAATGAAGTTGCATGGTCTCGCTTATATCTGCGTCTATAATCGCCAATGCTGATATTTCGGAAAGTGTAAATCGATAAACCCGCATATCTCCCACAATTTTGAAGATAGAGTGACCAAACTTGGAGGGGAACTTGCTGGTAACCTCACATTATCGGTATATAAATTCAGACCACGGCTAGACCCTCAATTTATGAGCTAGTTATCAAATTTTAAAAGGATGTTACTGGTAACTCACCTAGGAGGTCGATAACAAATTGGATGGCGACGCCCACTCCGCCTTCCTAAACCGATACACCTTTTAGTGTAAATCGATAAGACCATATATCTCACACAATTTGAAAGCTAGAGTTATCAAATCTGAAAGGTATATTGCTACTAACACCCTTCAAAAATCCGGAAAAAAAATTTTGGATCACGCTCACCTCCGCCCTCAAAAACGATAAAAGCCCATATCTCCCTTAATTTAAGAGCTACAGTTACCAAACTTCGAAGGAATGATACTAGCTTATATCTACCGAAATTTGAAAGCCAAGCTTCATGCCACTTGACGTACAACCAGCCCTGTTCTTTGTAGTTGACAGACTACGTTTGAATCAACAAATGAAGACAATGAGTAGTAGACGGTCGTCATGCTTGTAACGAACACTCACTGAGTCGTCCCTGCATCCACATTCTGTCTACTATTCGGACGGCCTTGCTTAGCGAAACTTGGGATGGGTCTTGTGCTGCCTAGACAAACGGAGTTACAATAATAATACAGTGAACCAGACAAAATGGACACGAACTGATATGCATTATACCACTAAGCAGACAATACAATAGAGGCGTCAAATCAACAAAAAAGTCCATCAGGTTTTTCTTGTCGAGCACCGAACGCAGGTCATTATTTCACTTGACTTCACAGCGACAACATCGTGGGTAAATCAAAAGTCCAGCCTTTTATGAGCATGCGTGTATCAGTACCTGTTCGCACATTTTCTAGTAGGCCCTAATGGGCTGTGATTGTGTGCGAAAAAGCAGCTATATTGCTACCGGATCACGCAGACCCTTGAATGTGTGCGAAGATACCATCAACACTCTATCCTTGTCTTTTTGTGTGGATCGGCACTCGATTTTAATTTTTTTTTGTTTTGGCTGATGTAACTTTCGTGAAGTGGTGTTTAACTATTGTCCGATTTGTAACCACACCCAGAAAATGTATGGTGCAAATCTGAAACAGGGTATAATTGTCTCGACACTCAAAATTCTTTATTTCTCGACGACCCACAACAAAGACATGTTTCAACGGGATCATGTCACAGTGTGCAGACAGATGTTCTAACAACAAATTTCGCATATCGAGTCAATGAAACCCTTTTAACAGATTGATAATTTCTGAATTACAAAATCTTTGTAGATCCTAGATTTCACCCTGCCAACATGGGTTTATAAAATACAGATCAACTACCATTAACTTATTAGAATTCACTTCTTTTGTTATTAAGGATTTTCACAACAAGTTGCAAACAGATGTTTTTTACACTGACTTTAGTAAGGATTTTGTCTCTGTAAATTACTCTTTGCTAACTCACAGACTTCTGGGATTTCCAAATAACCCAATTAGTTGGATCTCAAAATACCTAATTCTTAGAACACAGAGAGTTTAGTTTAGAGATTCTGCCTCTAAGTCTGTTTGAGTTACTTTCGGAATACCGCAAGGAAGTCACCTTGACCTCTTGTTTTTCACATTATTTATAAATGACCTTCCGTCTGTTATAAGTCATTCTCGGGTACTGATGTATGCCGCTGATATAAGGATTGGCTACGCACTGGCATAACCCCTATTACGTGAATACTTGTCGCTTTTACAATTAATAAGATTCTTCGCGTTCGCTCTAATTCTAGTTCCGATCAAAAATACTTGTTGTCCTCTTTTCTTCAAGCTTGAAAACTTGTCGAGATGCATCCTCCCTTTGATTTAATCGCAAAATTATAAAGCTTTTCCCATTAATAAGTGCTGCGTCTTGTAACCTAAAGCTGTGTTTCTTCAGTAATTCGCGATCTTCGTATCGCACGTATGCGTATGCCCTAACTCGGAGGGTGCCTGAGTCGCTTGCGTCATCGTTGGAGCTATCGTGAATGTGGTGCTCGTTAGTACTTTAACTTTATTCGCATATGCAATTTTACGCTCAATTCCTAAAAAATTAGGAGGAGTAATTGCATTAGTTCTTTCAATTGCAATTTTGGCAACTTTACAGTTTTATATCTTAAGAAAATTCCGAAGTGTTAAATCTGACCCTATTCATCAAATTTTATTTTGAATTATAGTAGTTACAGCAATTTCATTAACATGAATTGTAGTTCGACCAGTGGAAGGACCTTATGTTTTACTTGAACCAATTTTCGCTGTAATTTATTTTTTGTAATATATTATTAATCCTTTAGCAAATAAATGATGAGGTAATTTATTTAATTAGTTGAATAAGCTTGAATAAGCTCATGTTTCGAAAACATGACATATATATTTTATTTTCTTTTGATTATTAATTATTATTGGGGGGAATTGCACCGCGGCCTACTAGATCTATTGTGGCCCCTTCTGAGCCTACAGCTCTTCCATCAGCCCCAGTTCCCGCACGAATGTGAGGATCTTTGCTGAGTTGAGGTATTCTATATCTCTTAAATTCAAAACATGCATTCCTAGGATGTTGCGTCTTCTTCTGGTTAAGACGACACATTCTGCTAGGATGTGCATCGAGGATTCCTCCTCTCTTTCACAAAATCGCTACTATATATACCTAGTTTAGTTAGGTGACTTCTTAGTCTACAGTGTCCTGTCAATAGACCAGTAAGTATCCTAAGACTGTTCTTTCCCATAGTTATAACTTGCTTAAATCGTCTAAGATTATAACCACCTAGGAGACATCTGGCTTGTCAGAGTCCTACTGCCTCTGACCAGCTCTGTTGCCGCCTCTGTCTCTCCTCACTTCTAAGTTCCAGTCATATAGTGTGTGTCGCTATGCCACAATACGTTTCTGGTCCTGTTATGGGCCTTTCTGCCCCCATTCTTGCTTGCTTATCAGCCACCTCGATTCCCGCTTGTCCCTGTGACCCGGGACCCATCGTAGGGTAAGCCTGTTGTCAGTCCCGAGTAGGTCTAGCTTTGAACGAACATCATGGACTACCTTCGATGTTATCTAAGTCCGCATTATAGCGTTTAATGCTGTTTGACTATCGGATACGATGGATATATCCGTATTTCGATAGTTACGTTTTATGTTTCTATTTTCTATTAACTTTAGTAAACTTAATTCACAACAACAAAGAAAATAATAAAATCTAAAAATAATAAATAATTTAAGGAAAAAGATAAAAAAAGAAATTTTCAAGCTAAATAAATTAATTTGTCCTTAAAAAATCAGGATGAAATTCACCAAACCCACAGCGCAATAAGGGGTTCGATTCGGTGTCCAACAATATTTATGAAACAAAGAAAGCGTATCTTCGGCCAGTGCCGTGTTCGAAAGCGTATTGTGGTGTGGGTGTCGAATGTGTTGTGTGGTGTTTTTGCAGTACTTGCAGGTTAGGTCAGGGCTATCGGCAAGTCGGTATACACTTTTTATTTATTTAATTTTAAAATTTTTTTGTTTGCACCAATGTTTTGCCGATATCGGCTGCATACCTAAAACTGATTGGCCGCATTGCACTTTGCTTAAGTAATTATTATTGTTTTTGCAGACAAACATACTTTGCACCACCACTAATACTTGATACACGTGTGTTGCCGAAATTCCGATAATGGGGATGAAAATTCCAAAAAATCAAAGCGGGGTCGGGTGGAGCCAGTCTTCAACGTGAATTTGTTAATAATACTGCAGATAAAGTCTTCACTCAATTTCGGATATTTATGCTTTGATACTGAAGGTATCATAGTATATATGTTTTGTGCAATGTCCGTCTCTTAGATATAGAGACTTGAAACTTGGAACTGTGCCCGGGATAGACAAAGTTTAAAAGTGATCGCCAATCATGTAAAATGTGCTGGTTTCACGCAACGAGTAAAGGATATAATCGGCAATAAGTCGGGCGTAAAGTGGTGTTGCGAGCGGAGTCTGATGATCCAAGGTTTTATGAGACAAACTAGACAGGGCTTCCAAGATCTTCGTCTAGCATTCAGTGGGCTCATTGCAAAACTTCAGAATCAATTTAATACTGTAACATTATTGAATGAGCCTCTTAAGCAGAAGCGATCAACTGAGAATTTATTGCCCCCTACACCCTACACCACTAACACCTAATATTGATAATGGTCTGCAGTTGATGCAGTTTATTTCTCCTGCGCCACCTGCAATCAATGGTGGTGGCTCTAGTGTGCCCCATTCCATGTTGTCCGATTCAAGTCCTCCAGTTCTTTCTAGTAGTGCTCCCAAGCGGTTGAACCTAATAAGCAGACTTTTATTTGGCGTCTTGTTTCCGGTATCGCAGTAGATGATGTTAAGCCCTATATACAGGCTAAACTAACATCTACTGGGATAGCATTTAAAAATGTGAAATTTAATAATGAAAGAGAAATTACATCTTTTAAAATAAGTGTTCAAGCTGAGGTATTTGGCACAAATGGTTATGCTAATTTCTGGCCGAAAGGCTTCATAATAAAGGAGAATATAAATAAAAAAAAAACGTATTCGGCCTCCAATTACACTGCCTACTGGTGCTTCTTCTTCTTCTTCCAATTTTGCACCAAAAAACTCAAATTCTCTCTTTCTCTAGCTTATCAGAATGTTAGAGGTCTTAAGACTAAACATTATAAACTATATATTGACAGTCCTTCTTTTGAATTCAATATTCTAGTATTTACCGAAACTTGGTTAAAGCCTGATATTTTCGATCATTCAATATTTTCTAATAGATACACCCCTTATAGATGCGATCGAGCATCACGCTTGGTGGCGGTTGTCTGATTCTTCATTCTCTCTGGTTTTGTGCAATGTCCGTCATGTTGTCTGCCCGTATGTCCGTCTGTCTGTCTGTCCGTCTGTGTGAACACAACTTTTTCCGACACCCTTAGAGATAGGAACTTGAAACTTGGAACGTATACTGGTCTGAGCTCGGGTCAAACAAAGTGTAAAAATTGGAGCGCTACGTCCACTAGGCGGCTAGGAAATCGATTAAATCGATATTCGCAAATCGATAAAGCCACGTATGTCCCACAAGTTCACCAAGTTTGTTGGTGTGTTGCTGACTATTTGCATCAAAGATCGGCATATACCACCCCCACCTCAGCCATTCCCGAGCCCCCCGCCCCTAAAAATTTTAAATGTCTATATCATCCACAGTTTTTGAGTTAGAGCCGTCAAATTTGGTATATATAATAATGGTAGCCGCCTTTAAAAACCGATAATGAAGTTGCATGGTCTCGCTTATATCTGCGTCTATAATCGCCAATGCTGATATTTCGGAAAGTGTAAATCGATAAACCGCATATCTCCCACAATTTTGAAGATAGAGTGACCAAACTTAAAGGGGAACTTGCTGGTAACCTCACATTATCGGTATATAAATTCAGACCACGACTAGACCCTCAATTTATGAGCTAGTTATCAAATTTTAAAAGGATGTTACTGGTAACTCTCCTAGGAGGTCGATAACAAATTGGATGGCGACGCCCACTCCGCCTTCCTAAACCGATACACCGTTTAGTGTAAATCGATAAGACCATATATCTCACACAATTGAAAGCTAGAGTATCAATCTGAAAGGTATATGCTACACCCTTCAAAAATCTGGAAAAAAAATGTTGGATCACGCTCACCTCCGCCCTCAAAAACGATAAAAGCCCATATCTCCCTTAATTTAAGAGCTACAGTTATCAAACTTCGAAGGAATGATACTAGCTTATATCTACCGAAATTTGAAAGTCCAACTTGGCTACATCCACCCTTTTTTTGTTATTTGTTATCCACTGGAATAAGTTATCGTATCATAGTATTTCGCAGTCGGTTTCAATTATCTTATGTGGTGAGGCTATGGTAGCCGACTGATACTGAGCACGTTGTTGACAGACTCGTTTGAACCAAATGAAGACAATGAGTAGTAGAACGGTCGTCATGCTTGTAACGAACACTCACTGAGTCGTCCCTGCATCCACATTCTGTCTACTATTCGGACGGCCTTACTTAGCAAAACTTGGGATGGGTCTTGTTCTGCCTAGACAAACGGAGTTACAATAATAATACAGTGAACCATACAAAATGGACACGAACTGATATGCATTATACCACTAAGCAAACAATACAATAGAGGCGTCAAATCAACAAAAAAGTCCATCAGGTTTTTCTGTCGAGCACCGAACGCAGGTCATTATTTCAGTTGACTTCACAGCGACAACATCGTGGGCAAATCCGATCAGTTTTTGAGCATGCGTGTATCAGTTCTGTTCCTGTTCGCACATTTTCTAGTAGGCCCAAATGGGCTGTGATTGTGTGCGAAAAAGCAGCTATATTGCTACCGGATCACGCAGACCCTTGAATGTGTGCGAAGATACCATCAACACTCTATCCTTGTCGTTTTGTGTACGATCTGGCACTCGATTCTAATTTTTTTATGGTGCAAATCTGAAACAGGGTATAATTGTCTCGACACTCAAAATTCTTTATTTCTAAAAAAAAGACATGTTTCAACGGGATCATGTCACAGTGTGCAGACAGATGTTCTAACAACAAATTTCGCATATCGAGTCAATGAAACCCTTTTAACAGATTGATAATTTCTGAATTACAAAATCTTTGTAGATCCTAGATTTCACCCTGGCAACATGGGTTTATAAAATACAGATCAACTACTCGAATTCACTTTTTTGTTATTAAGGATTTTCACAACAGTTGCAAACAGATGTTTTTACACTGACTTTAGTAAGGATTTTGTCTCTGTAAATTACTCTTTGCTAACTCACAGCTTCTGGGATTTCCAAATAACCCAGTTAGTTGGATCTCAAAATACCTAATTCTTAGAACACAGAGAGTTTATTTTAGAGATTCTGCCGCTAAGTCTGTTTGAGTTACTTTCGGAGTACCCAAGGAAGTCACCTTGACCTCTTGTTTTTCACATTATTTATAAATGACCTTCCGTCTGTTATAAGTCATTCTCGGGTACTGATGTATGCCGCTGATATAATGTGATGTGAGTCTACTGACTCCGTGTGTGCTTTTATTAATAAATCTCCTTCTTTTTCTGATCGTAGAAATCCTTGTAGTCTTTTTACATAAGCTTATAAATGGTGAGATTGATTCTTCTGAGTTAATCAGACAACTTAATTTTAAAGTTCCGATCAAAAATGCATGGAATTTGTAACCTCTTTTTCTTCAAACTTGAAAACTTGTTCGAAGTATGCTATCCATAACCCATTTAGAATTTGATGCATAAATTGTAATACGCTTTTCCCATTAATAAGTGCCGCTTCTTCTATTCATTCCATTAAAGCTGTTGTCTTATCTATCTAGTAATTCGCGATCTTCGTAAGCGCACGTTATGCCGTGTGACCCTTACTCGGATGGGTAGAAAGTGAGTCGCAGTTTGCCTAGATCAGTGCATTAACAATCCTGTGCTTGGTATCGTTGGAGCTATTGAATGTGGTGCTCGTTAGTACTTTAACTTTATTCGCATCATGCAATTTTACGCTCAATTCCTAAAAAATTAGGCAGGGTGCAGCCATTGCAATTTTGGCAACTTTACAGTTTTATATCTTAAGAAAATTCCGAAGTGTTAAATCGACCCTATTCATCAAATTTTATTTTGAATTATAGTAGTTACAGCAATTTCATTAACATGAATTGTAGTTCGACCAGTGGAAGGACCTTATGTTTTACTTGAACCAATTTTCGCTGTAATTTATTTTTTATAATATATTATTAATCCTTTAGCAAATAAATGATGAGGTAATTTATTTAATTAGTTAATAAGCTTGAATAAGCTCATGTTTCGAAAACATGACATATATATTTTATTTTCTTTTAGATTATTAAATTATTATTGGGGGGAATTGCACCGCGGCCTACTAGATCTATTGTGGCCCCTTCTGAGCCTACAGCTCTTCCATCAGCCCCAGTTCCCGCACGAATGTGAGGATCTTTGCTGAGTTGAGGTATTCTATATCTCTTAAATTCAAAACATGCATTCCTAGGATGTTGCATCTTCTTCTGGTTAAGACGACACATTCTGCTAGGATGTGCATCGAGGATTCCTCCTCTCTTTCACAAAATCGCTACTATATATACCGAGTTTAGTTAGGTGACTTCTTAGTCTACAGTGCTCCCTGTCCAAGCTAGACCACGTAAGTATCCTAGAGACTCTGGCTTGTCGCCTCTGCTCCCACTACCACGTCGTCCCCGGCCTGGCTGTCAGAGTCCTACTGCCTCTGACAGCTCTGTTGCCGCCTCTGTCTCTCCTCACTTCTAAGTTCCAGTCATATAGTGTGTGTCGCTATGCCACAATACGTTTCTGGTCCTGTTATGGGCCTTTCTGCCCCCATTCTTGCTTATCAGCCACCTCGATTCCCGCTTGTCCCTGTGACCCGGGACCCATCGTAGGGTAAGCCTGTTGTCAGTCCCGAGTAGGTCTAGCTTTGAACGAACATCATGGACTACCTTCGATGTTATCTAAGTCCGCATTATAGCGTTTAATGCTGTTTGACTATCGGATACGATGGATATATCCGTATTTCGATAGTTACGTTTTATGTTTCTATTTTCTATTAACTTTAGTAAACTTAATTCACAACAACAAAGAAAATAATAAAATCTAAAAATAATAAATAATTTAAGGAAAAAGATAAAAAAAAAATTTTCAAGCTAAATAAATTAATTTGTCCTTAAAAAACGGTGAAATTCACCAACCCACACGCAATAAGGGTTCGATTCGGTGTCCAACAATATTTATGAAACAAAGAAAGCGTATCTTCGGCCAGTGCCGTGTTCGAAAGCGTATTGTGGTGTGGGTGTCGAATGTGTTGTGTGGTGTTTTTGCAGTACTTGCAGGTTAGGTCAGGGCTATCGGCAAGTCGGTATACACTTTTTATTTATTTAATTTTAAAATTTTTTTGTTTGCACCAATGTTTTGCCGATATCGGCTGCATACCTAAAACTGATTGGCCGCATTGCACTTTGCTTAAGTAATTATTATTGTTTTTGCAGACAAACATACTTTGCACCACCACTAATACTTGATACACGTGTGTTGCCGAAATTCCGATAATGGGGATGAAAATTCCAAAAAATCAAAGCGGGGTCGGGTAGAGACAGTCTTCAGCGTGAATTTGTTAATAATACTGCAGATAAAGTCTTCACTCAATTTCGGATATTTATGCTTTGATACTGAAGGTATCATAGTATATATGTTTTGTGCAATGTCCGTCTCTTAGATATAGAGACTTGAAACTTGGAACTGTGCCCGGGATAGACAAAGTTTAAAAGTGATCGCCAATCATGTAAAATGTGCTGGTTTCACGCAACGAGTAAAGGATATAATCGGCAATAAGTCGGGCGTAAAGTGGTGTTGCGAGCGGAGTCTGATATCCAAGTTTTTATGAGACAAACTAGACAGGGCTTCCAAGATCTTCGTCTAGCATTCAGTGGGCTCATTGCAAAACTTCAGAATCAATTTAATACTGTAAATTATTAAATGAGCCTCTTAAGCAGAAGCGATCAACTGAGAATTTATTGCCCCCTACACCCTACACCACTAACACCTAATATTGATAATGGTCTGCAGTTGATGCAGTTTATTTCTCCTGCGCCACCTGCAATCAATGGTGGTGGCTCTAGTGTGCCCCATTCCATATTGTGCCATATTGATTCAAGTCCTCCAGTTCTTTCTAGTAGTGCTCCCAAGCGGTTGAACCTAATAAGCAGACTTTTATTTGGCGTCTTGTTTCCGGTATCGCAGTAGATGATGTTAAGCCCTATATACAGGCTAAACTAACATCTACTGGGATAGCATTTAAAAATGTTAAATTTAATAATGAAAGAGAAATTACCTCTTTTAAAATAAGTGTTCAAGCTGAGGTATTTGGCACAAATGGTTATGCTAATTTCTGGCCGAAAGGCTTCATAATAAAGGAGTATATAATAGAAAAAAAAACGTATTCGGCCTCCAATTACACTGCCTACTGGTGCTTCTTCTTCTTCTTCCAATTTTGCACCAAAAAACTCAAATTCTCTCTTTCTCTAGCTTATCAGAATGTTAGAGGTCTTAAGACTAAACATTATAAACTATATGTTGACAGTCCTTCTTTTGAATTCAATATTCTAGTATTTACCGAAACTTGGTTAAAGCCTGATATTTTCAATCATTCAATATTTTCTAATAGATACACCCCTTATAGCTGCGATCGAGCATCATGCTTGGTGGCGGTTGTCTGATTCTTCATTCTCTCTGGTTTTGTGCAATGTCCGTCATGTTGTCTGCCCGTATGTCCGTCTGTCTGTCTGTCCGTCTGTGTGAACACAACTTTTTCCGACACCCTTAGAGAGAGGAACTTGAAACTTGGAACGCATACTGGTCTGTGCTTGGGTCAGACAAAGTGTAAAAATTGGAGCGCTACGTTCACTAGGCGGCTAGGAAATCGATTAAGTCGATATTCGCAAATCGATAAAGAAACGCATGTCCCACAAGTTAAAAATTTTAAATGTCTATATCATCCGCAGTTTTTGAGTTAGAGCCGTCAAATTTGGTGTATATAATAATGGTGGCCGCCCTTAAAAACCGATAATGATGTTGCATGGTCTCGCTTATATCAGCGTCTATAATCGCCAATGCTGATATTTCGGAAAGTGTAAATCGATAAACCCGCATATCTCCCACAATTTTGAAGATAGAGTGACCAAACTTAAAGGGGAACTTGCTGGTAACCTCACATTATCGGTATATAAATTCAGACCACGACTAGACCCCCAATTTATGAGCTAGTTATCAAATTGTATACGGATGGTACTGGTAACTCGCCTAGGAGGTCGATAAGAAATTGGATGGCGACGCCCAATCCGCCTTCCTAAACCGATACACCTTTTAGTGTAAATCGATAAGACCATATATCTCACACAATTTGAAAGCTAGAGTTATCAAATCTGAAAGGTATACTGCTACTAACACCCTTCAAAAATCTGGAAAAACAATTTTGGATCACGCTCACCTCCGCCTTCGAAAACGATAAAAGCCCATATCTCCTTAATTTAAGAGCTACAGTTACCAAACTTCGAAGGAATTATACTCGCTTATATCCACCGCAATTTGAAAGTCAAACTTGGCTACACCCACCCTGTTCTTTGCTATTGCTTGTTATCCGCTGGAATAACTTATGGTATCAAAGTATTTCGCAGTCGGTTTCAGTCATCTTGTGTGTGGTGACGCTATCGTAGCCGACTGATATTGAGCACGTAGTTGACAGACTCGTTTGAACCAAATGAAGGCAAGATCGTTCTACTGGTCGTCATGCTTGTAACGAACACTCACTGAGTCGTCCCTGCATCCACAGTCTGTCTACTATTCGGACGGCCTTGCTTAGCAAAACTTGGGATGGGTCTTGTGCTGCCTAGACAAACGGAGTTACAATAATAATACAGTGAACCAGACAAAATGGACACGAACTGATATGCATTATAGCACTAAGCAGACAATACAATAGAGGCATCAAATCAACAAATAAGTCCATCAGGATTTTCTTGTCGAGCACCGAACGCAGGTCATTATTTCACTTGACTTCACAGCGACAACATCGTGGGTAAATCAAAAGTCCAGCCTTTTATGAGCATGCGTGTATCAGTACCTGTTCGCACATTTTCTATTAGGCCCTAATGGGCTGTGATTGTGTGCGAAAAAGCAGCTATATTGCTACCGGATCACGCAGACCCTTGAATGTGTGCGAAGATACCATCAACACTCTATTTTGTAACCACAGCCCAAAAAATGTATGGTGCAAATCTGAAACAGGGTATAATTGTCTCGACATGCAAAATTCTCTATTTCTCGACGATCACACATATACGCATATATACAAAGATAGGTTTCAACGGGATCATGTCACAGTGTGCAGACAGATGTTCTAACAACAAATTTCGCATGCCGAGTCAATGAAACCCTTTTAACAAATTGATAATTTCTGAATTACAAAATCTTTGTAGATCCTAGATTTCACCCTGCCAATATGGGTTTATAAAATACAGATCAACTACCACTAACTTATTAGAATTCACTTCTTTCGTTATTAAGGATTTTCACAACAAGTTGCAAACAGATATTTTTCACACTGACTTTAGTAAGGATTTTGTCTCTGTAAATTACTCCTATCTAACTCACAGGCTTTTGGGATTTCCAAATAACCCAATTAGTTGAATCTCAAAATACCCAATTCTTAGAACACAGAGAGTTTATTTTAGAGATTCTGCCTCTAAGACTGTTTGAGTTACTTTCGGAGTACCGCAAGGAAGTCACCTTGACCTCTTGTTTTTCACATTATTTATAAATGACCTTCCGTCTATTATAAGTCATTCTCGGGTACTGATGTATGCCGCTGATGTAATGTGATGCGAGTATACTGACTACTGGTAGACTTTTATTATTAAATCTTCCTTCTTTTTTTGATCGTAGAAATGCTTGTAGTCTTTTTACATAATCTTATAAACGGTGAGATTGATTCCTATGAGTTAATCAGACAACTTAATTTTACAGTTGGGATCAAAAATACATGGCATTTGTAAACTCCTTTTCTTCAAACTTAAACACTTGTTCGAATTATGATATCCATAACCCATTTAGAATTGCATGAATAAATTATAATATGCTTTTCCCATTAATAAGTGCTGCTTCTTCTATTTATTCAATCTAGTAATTCGCGATCTTCGTAAGCACACGTTATGCCGTGTGACCCTTACTCGGTTATTAGGTTATTATTGGAGGGGGAATTGCACCGCGGCCTACTAGAGTAATTGTGCCCCCTTCTGAGCATACAGCTCTTCCATCAGCCCCAGTTCCCGCACGAATGTGAGGATCTTTGTTGGGTTGAGGTATTCTATATCTCCTAAATTCAAAACATGCACCCCTAGCATGTTGCGTCTTCTTCTGGTTAAGACGACACATTCTGCTAGAATGTGCATCGAGGATTCCTCCTCTCTTTCACAAAATCGCTACTATATATACCTAGTTTAGTTAGGTGACTTCTTAGTCTACAGTGTCTTGTCAGTATTCCGGTAAGTATCCTAAGACTGTTCTTTCCCATAGTTATAACTTTCTTAAATCGTTTATGATTATAACCACCTAGGAGACATCTGGCTTGTCTGAGTCCTACTGCCTCTGACCAGCTCTGTTGCCGCCTCTGTCTCTCCTCACTTCTAAGTTCCAGTCATATAGTGTGCGTCGCTATGCCACAATACGTTTCTGGTCCTGTTATGGGCCTTTCTGCCCCCATTCTTGATTGCTTATCAGCCACCTCGATTCCCACTTGTCCCTGGGACCCGCGACCCATCGTAGGGTAAGCCTGCTGTGAGTCACGAGCAGGTCTAGCTTTGAACGAACATCATGGACTACCTTCGATGTTATCTAAGTCCCCATTATAGCGTTTAATGCTGTTTGACTACAGGATAGGATGGATATATCCGTATTTCGATAGTTACGTTTTATGTTTCTAGTTTCTATTAACTTTAGTAAACTTAATTCACAACAACAAAGAAAATAATAAAATCTAAAAATAACAAATAATTTAATGAAAAAGATAAAAAACAAACATTTTCAAGCTAGAAAATTCGGTTTCCAACAATATTTATGAAACAAAGAAAGCGTATCCTCGGCCAGTGCCGTGTTCGAAAGCGCATTGTGGTGTGGGTGTCGAATGTGTTGTGTGGGGTGTTTGCAGTATTTGCAGGTTAGGTCAGGGCTATCGGCAAGTCGGTATACACTTTTCATTTATTTAATTTAAAAATTTTTTTGTTTGCACCAATGTCTTGCCGATATCGGCTGCATACCTAAAACTGATTGGCCGCATTGCACTTTGCTTAAGTAATTATTATTGAATTTATCAATAATACTACGGATAAAGTCTTCACCCAATATCGGACATTTATGCTTTGATACTGTAGGTATCATAGTATATATGTATTGTGCAATGTCCGTCTCTTAGATATAGAGACTTGAAACTTAGAACTGCGCCCGGGATAGACAAAATTTAAAAGTGGTCGCCAATCATGTAAAATGTGCACGCAACGAGTAAAGGATATAATCGGCAATAAGTCGGGCATAAAGTGGTGTTGCGAGCGGAGTCTGATATCCAAGTTTTTATGAGACAAACTAGACAGGGCTTCCAAGATCTTCGTCTAGCATTCAGTGGGCTCATTGCAAAACTACAGAATCAATTTAATACTGTAAAATTATTGAACGAGCCTCTTAAGCAGAAGCGATCAACTGAACCTGCTTTGCCTCGAGAACCAAATTTATTGCCCCCTACACCCTACACCACTAACACCTAATATTGATAATGGTCTGCGGTTGACACAGTTTATTTCTCCTGCACCACCTGCAATCGAGGGTGGTGGCTCTAGTGTGCCCCATTCCATGTTGTCCGATTCAAGTCCTCCAGTTCTTTCCAGTATTGCGCCCAAGCGGTTGAACCTATAAAGCAGACTTTTATTTGGCGCCTTGTTTCCGATGTCGCAGTAGATGATGTTAAACCCTATACAGGCTAAACTAACATCTACTGGGATAGCCGTTTAAAAATTTAAAATTAATTATGAATGAGAAATTACCTCTTTTGAAATAAGTGTTCAAGCTGAGGTATTTGGCACAAATGGTTATGCTAATTTCTGGTCGAAAGGTCTTCTTCTTCTAATCTTGCACTATTTTGACTAAAAGCCAACGCTTAGTCTTTTCTTCACAACAACTGTTGTGGAGTGGAAATCAGAGCTTGATCAGGTCAAGAGGTAAAAAAAAAACCCTTTGGAAGTATTTTCCAAATGAAGAGATAAAGGTGCAAAATTGAGCAAAGTTATTTTTTTAATTAATACTATGCAAAAATAAAAAATAAAGTAATGGAATAAAAAGAGAACTTCCTCAGCGAAATAAGCTCAATAGAATTGGAGACTCTAATTTGGTCGACCATTAACGAAGAATTGTAAATAGAGAGAATGATTCGTAATCAAAATGTATTGCTTGGCAGTTTGAAGCATATAATGCGATTTACGAAGATTTTCAGAAGGTCATAGGCCATTATTGGAGTGAGATCAGAAGCATCCACGTCCAAATTTATAAAAAATCAATCGATCCCAAGAAGTTGGATTTGATATTTGGGTGCTGAAGATGATGTTATATCAGTTCAAACTATGGCAAGTCTCAAATGAAAATGAAATGATAATGATTCATGAATCTTCATTACCCACTATTAAAAAAATTTGATATTTAAAGACCAACATCACTAGAGACGCGGAACGATTAATACGCTATCTATCCTTAACTGACGGAAATTATTTAGAATATATGGATTATGCTACAAGAGCTTTTTAGCAAGAGAAGAGTGCCAAGTAATGCATCTATAACTATTATTAGATCAATAGACAACAACAAGTGAGGCTAAATAAATTAAATATCTTCATGATAGTATAATTGAGACGTTATCTCTACTAATTAATATTGGGATAACAACAGAGACTTGGGATCCAATTCGTCTATGCATCTAGACCAACAAGTTAGATCGCCAAACTCATATGCTATATGAGCAATCTGTTGCCAATTCAAATTTAATTTTTTGACAGTATTGGTGCAACGATTTCTTGTATCAGAAGCCACTTGCAGTACTGATAAGTAAAATGTTAGCACCAAACAAAATACATGAGAATCAATTGGAATAGAAAACATTTACTATTTCTGTGAAAAACGGAACCATGCTAAACTTAAACATAACGAGTTCATTAAGAAGACCCCATCAGAAAGATTAAAAAACTTGATCTGCGCGGGGTATACAAGAACCTATATTCCGAATTGGAAGCCTCTAGCTCTTATAGTCTCTGAGATCCGCGTATTCATATAGACGGACGGACAGACGGTCATGGTTATATCGACTCGGCTGTTGATACTGATCAAGAATATAAATACTTTATGGGGATATACTTCTTTCTGACTGTTACAAATATTTACACAAAACCATTATACCCTTTTTACCCACTTTTATTGGGTTCAGGGTCCGTCGTAACCGACTGCGAAATACTTTGATACCATAAGCAGGTAACAAGATAACAAGTAACAAAGAATAGGTTGGGTGTAGCCAAGAAGTACTATCCAAGTTTGCATTTAAAATTGCGGCAGAGATAAGCTAGTACCGTTCCTTCAAAGTTGTTAACCGTAGCTTTTAAATTACGGAGATATGGGGTTTGGAAATTTTGGGGGCGGGAGAGGGCGTGGCCGAAAAAAATTATTACAGAAGGTTCCTAGTAATCTTCCTTCCAAGTTTGGTAGCCGTAGTGATTAAATTGCGGGGGATATAGGCTTTTATCGTTTTTGGGGGTGAGGGTTGGCGTGGCCAAAAAAAATGTTCTAGTACGATCTTAATAATTTGCCTTCCAAGATTGGTAACTGTAGCTCTTAAATTGCAGAAGACATAGGCTTTTATCGTGTTTGGGGGGGGGGGGGGGGGGGGGGTGTGGGCGGGGTCCAATTCGGTTTCGGTTTAGGTCGCGGCCATCCAAATTTCTACCGATTTCTTAGGGGAGTTACCAGTAACATGCTTTTAAAATTTGGTGACTCTACTTTACAAATTGTGGAAGATAATAATTGAAAGAGGACTGTCCAAACTATGATGGATAATAGCCAGAAAACTTAAAGACGCATCTGCCAAAACAAGAACATGCTCAGTGCTGACTGAAGAACTCAAGGTCTATCAACAAATACTTAGAAAATACTTCAGCTATAGGGTAGAGTCGTGATCTAGCAATACGAATATTCTTTGGCATAGCAAAACGACTTAAACGGGATCCTATGACTAAGCCCAGCTACATTATACGAATATGAAGCCCTAGGACACGTGAAAGGAATGCACACAAAAGAAGTAGCAAAGGCACGATACTTCATACCACATCATTGTGTGGTGAAGCCCGACAGCTCTACAGTAAAATTAAAAGTAGTTTTTGATGCTTCCGCATTCACTTCATCTGTAAACTCGCTTAACGTTGATGTCACAATGCAAAATATAAATACAAAATATTTTCAATTTTACTTCTATTCAGAATGCACAAAAATATATTCACTGCCGATATTGAAAAACATCGTCAGATTTGGACGAGTCCTGAAGACCAATATTATCAGACTATAGTATGGCTCAGCGTCCCATGAGACGATCTATGGTAGTACAGACTAAAAATAGTTACATATCAAGCACAAAATTCAAAAAGAGAACTTCCATTAGAAGCCGCTGCGTTGGAAAAACAACAGCTAAATACACGTATGCACAGCTCAGGTTTTGAGTTGAGGAAATGGTTAGGCAATAATATTAAACTCCTACAAGTAGTTCATAAAGAAGATATAACTTAAAATATTCAGCTAGGGGATATCGCATATGAAGACTGCTCGATTGAGACACTTGAACTTTTGTGGTAAAACAGAAATTATCACTAAAGATAAAATATCAAGAAGTCCGAAGTCTTCAGAATTTTCAATCGTCTGAAACTGTTCTCACCAGTGGTTACGAACGCCAAAATATTCATGAAATATTTAAAAACGCAAGGATTTGAGGAAAAAGTAGACCACCCAGTTCATATTCATATCTTGCGTCACATGTTTCATAGAAAAATACTCTTATCAAAAAAGTTACATACATTTGTTCATGCATCGGAAAAGCACTTAGAGCTGCGGCATACATCCGAGCTGCACATAAGGACAAATAAGTCACAGTCCAAATATTATGTGCCAAATCACACATAGCCCATTTACACATTAACACATTATGGATGAAGCTTCCATAAATTCGTCAAGACTGATTAGCGTAGGCCGATGAAGCGCAACTGAACGACGCGCAAACAAGAGGTTGAAGTGAATATCAGTCTCGCTGGGACTTCCTGTGTGGCGAACGAGAGAATCAGGTTGAGAGATTGTCGGTATCCATTATTGTCCGTACTCACCAGGAATTTATCTGGACGCAGAAATTTATGAATTTTGGGGAGAGAGTTGTCGATATTTGAGGACATTCCAGAAACATCGCATTGTCATGAGTGATGATCGGCCGCGATCAACAGGTGAACGAATTGTTAACCAAATGCTGCATCGAGCCCTCAAAAAGACCACATAGCGCACCAATCGTGTTAGTGAATAAAAAATCTGAAAAATCGCTCCTCTCTGACGACTTTCAGCAGCTGAATAGCAAATCGATAAAAGATGCATATCCTCACAGACAGTAAAAGGACTGTTTCAATGGAATGGAAGTAATGCTACTCGGACTCCATTCGGCACCAGATAAGTTGGAGAGTGCTCTGGATGGCGTGAGTGGATCCGAAATAATGCCGCGATTCTTCCGCATATTTGGATAACATCTTATTGATCGGGGGAGAAGTGGGGAGGAACACATGAAAAATTTGAGGAAAGTGCTCCAACGAAAGCTGCAGCGAATCTAAGGACTAACGTGGACAAGTGCGACTTCTTCAAGAAGGAGCCAAAATACCCGGAACACCATGTGAATGATAAAGTATTACGCACTGACATTCAGAAAATTGGAGCGATTGTAGAATTGAAACCCCTACAAAATTCAAAGAACTAAGTCATTATAAGCACCTGAGCAGTTTGTGCGACTGGACTTACACAGCTCTCTACTGTGTTTTGTATCCGTTTCTTCCTTGATATTGAGCTTACAGGTATCATTTTCAACTTATTACTTTTGCTATAATTATACTTTGATACCGAAGGTATGTATGAACGTAATCATTTTTGACCTCCTGAGAATTAAGAAATTTGAAAGGTACCGTGGTCTGCGTCCACTAGGTTGCTAGGAAAACGATAAAATCGATAATCGCAAATACATAAAACCACTGTAAACTCCGAAGCTATTATAAACATAGAGACATGTAGACGGTTACACCCGACTGCAATGTTGTCTCTTATTACTAAATATATCAGTACGAAAAGAACTATTTCGGTATTCACATAATTTAAGCCCAATTGGTTTGAAGTACCATTTTTGCGCTATCGGCTTTTTGATAGCCTTATTTTCAATTAATAACACAAATTTATTTCCATTACGTTTATTTATATATATTTAGAAAAGCCAACGCTTAGTCTTTTCTTCACAACAACTGTTTACTTATATTAATCTAATTCAATATTATGAAATGGAAACTGTGGAGTGGAAATCGGAACCTGATTAGGTCAAGAGGTTAAAAAAACCCTTTGGGAGTATTTTCCAAATGAAGAGATAAAGGTGCAAAATTGAACAAAGTTCTTTTTTAGTTAATACCATGCAAAAATAAAAAATAAAGTAATGGAATAAAGAGAAAACTTCCCCAGCGAAATAAGCTCAATGGAATTGGAGACTCTAATTTGGTCGACCATTAACGAAGAATTGTAAATAGAGAGAATGATTCGTAATCAAAATGTATTGCTTGATAGCATACAATGAGACTTACGAAGATTTTCAGAAGGTCATAGGCCAATATTGGAGTGAGATCAGAAACATCCACGTCCAAATTTATAAAAAATCAATCGATCCCAAGAAGTTGGATATGATGATAGGAGATATTTGGGTGCTGAAGATGATGTTATATCAGTTCAAACTATGGCAAGCGAAGAAAGTATTCAGCGACCTGCCAGTACGTCTCAAATGAAAATGAAATGATAATGATTCATGAATCTTCATTACCCACTATTCAAAAGATTTGATATTTAAAGACCAACATCACTAGAGACGCGGAACGATTAATACGCTATCTATCCTTAACTGACGGAAATTATTTAGAATATATGGATTATGCTACAAAAGCATTTTAGCAAGAGAAGAGGGCCAAGTAATGCATCTATGAACATATTATTAGATCAATAAACAACAACAAGTGATGCTAAATCAATTAAATATCTTCATGATAGAATAATTCAGCCGTTATCTATACTAAATAATATTACAATAACAACAGAGACTTGGGATCCAATACTTCTATGCATCTTGACTAAGAAGTTAGATCGTCAAACTCATATAATATATGAGCAATCTGTTGCCAATTCAAATTTAATTTTTTAACAGTATTGGTGCAACGATTTCTTGTATCAGAAGCCACTTGCAGTACTGATAAGTAAAATGTTAGCACCAAACAAAATACATGAGAATCAATTGGAATAGAAAACATTTGCTATTTCATTTCATTAAGAAGACTCCATCATAAAGATTAAAAATATTGATCTGCGCAGGGTATACAAGAACCTATATTCCGAATTGGAAGTCTCTAGCTCTTATAGTCTCTGAGATCCGCGTATTCATACAGATGGATGGCCAGACGGAAATGGCTATATCGACTCGGCTGTTGGTACTATTCAAGAATATAGATACTTTACGGGAAGATACTTCTTTCTGACTGTTACAAATATTTGCACAAAACCATTATACCCTTTTTACCCACTTTTATTGGGTTCAGGGTAAACAAGATAGAACGCTGCCGTCGTAACCGACTGCGAAATACTTTTACCATCAACAGGTTGGGTGTAGACAAGAAGTACTGTCCAAGTTTGCATTTAAAATTGCGGCAGATATAAGCTAGTACCGTTCCTTCAAAGTTTGATAACCGTAGCTTTTAAATTACGGAGATATAGAATTTGGAAATTTTAGGGGAGGAAGAGGGCGTGGCCGAAAAAAATTAGGCTCCTAATAATCTTCCTTCCAAGTTTGGTAACCGTAGTTACTAAATTGCGGGGGATATAGGCTTCTGGGAATTTTGGAGGTGGAAGTGGGCGTGGCCAAACAACTTCTAGTAGGATCTTAGTAATCTGCCTTCCAAGATTGGTAACTGTAGCTCTTAAATTGCAGAAGATATAGGCTTTTATCGTTTTTGGGGGTGGGTGTTGGCGTTGTCCAAATTTTTTTTTCCGAATTTTTAAAGGGTGTTACTAGCAATATACCTTTCAGATTTTGCGACTCTAGCTTCCAGATTGTGTGAGATATATGGTCGTACCGATTTACACTAACAGGTGTATCGGTTTAGGGGGGCCGAGATGGCGCGACCATCCAACTTTTTTTTACCGATTTCTTAGGGGAGTTACCAGTAACATGCTTTTAAAATTTGGTGACTCTAGATTACAAATTGTGGAATATAATAATTGAATGACGACTGTCCAAACTATGATGGATAATAGCCAGAAAACTTAAAGACGCATCTGCCAAAACAAGTACATGCTCAGTGCTGACTGAAGAACTCAAGGTCTATCAACAAATAGTAAAATTTTGGGAATTAAACTTGTTCAAAACTTAAACATCTTTCTTTTCGCCGTTGGAGAAACAATGCGTAAAACATTTTCTGCTACACATCAGAATTGCAGTCGACATAAAACTCATCGTCCGGCTCCCCTTTTTCGAAAATACTTCAGCTCTAGGGTAGAGTCGTGATCTAGCAATACGAATATGCTTTGGCTTAGAAAAACGACTCACACGGGATCCTATGACTAAACCCAGCTACATTATATGAATATGAAGCCCTAGGACACATGAAAGGAATGCGCACAAAAGAAGTAGTAAAGGCCCGAAACTTCATATTACATCATTGTGTGGTGAAGACCGACAGCTCTCCAATAAAATTAAAAGTATACAATATAAAAAGTATATAAAATATTTTCAATTTGCTTCTGTTCACAATGCACAAAAATATATTCACTGCCGATATTGAAAAACATCGTCAGATTTGGACGAGTCCTGAAGACCAATATTATCAGACTATATTATAGCTCAGCGTCCCATCATACGATCTATGGTAGAATAGACTAAAAATAGTTGCATATGTAACCAAGGCTGCATCATATTTAGCCACAAAATGCCCAAAATATCAGGCACAAAATTCAAAAAGAGATCTTTCATTAGAATCCGCTGCGTTGAAAAAACAACAGCTAAATACACTTATGCACAGCTCAGGTTTTAAGTTGAAAAAATGGTTAGGCAATAATATTAAACTCCTACAAGTAGTTCATAAAGAAGATATAACTTAAAATATTCAGCTAGGGGATACCGCATATGAAGACTGCTCGATTGAGACTATTGGACTTCTGTGGTAAAACAGAAATTATCACTAAAGATAAAATATCAAGAAGTCCGAAGTCTTCAGAATTTTAAATCGTCTGAAACTGTTCTCACCATTGGTTACGAACGCCAAAATATTCATGAAATATTTAAAAACGCAAGGATTTGAGGAAAAAGTAGACCTCCCAGTTCATATTCACATCTTGCGTCACATGTTTCATAGAAAAATACTCTTATCAACAAAGTTACATACAGTTGTGTATGCATCGGAGAAAGCACTTAGAGCTGCAGCATACCTTCTGCACCTCTGCATTTTTCTGCAGATAGAGAGAGAGAGAGAGAGAGTTACATAACATTTACAATAATAGTATACTTTTTTGGCAGAATTAATGCATTTGGCCGGAGCGATCGAGGAACTCGAAGTTGACTGAGACGAGCTTAGCTTAAAATCAGAGCCACAGACAACCGCAACTGAACGACGCGTAAACAAGAGGTTGAAGTGAATATCAGTCTCGATGGTACCTCTTGTATGGCGTTGGTACAGTTTTGGAGTGTGCAGGCTCGTTAGTAAGTAACTCAAAGAACTGGAACGAGAGAATCAGGTTGAGAGATTGTTCGTAGCCATTATTGTCCGTACTCACCAGAAATTTATACGGACGCAGAATGAATTTTTGCGAAGAGAATTGTCGGCATTTGAGGACATTAGAAAAACATCGCATTATCATGAGTGATGATCGGCTGAGATCAACAGGTGAACGAATTCCTATCCAAAGGCTGCATCGAGCTCTCAAAAACACCACATAACGCACCAATTAGTGAAGCGCACCGTATTAGTGAAGAAAAATCTGGAAAATGGCTCCTCTCTGGCGACTTTCAGCAACTGAATAGCAAATCGATAAAAGATGCATATCCTTACAGACAGTACAATCACAATTCCGGGAAAAGGATTGTTCCAATGGAATGGAAGTAATGCTATTCGGACTACATTCGGCACCAGATAAGTTGTAGAGGGTTCTGGATCGAGTGAGTGGATCCGAAATAATGCCGCAACTCTTCCGCATATTTGGATTAGAGTGCTCCAATGATTGGCAGCAGCGAATGAAAGGACTAACGTGGGCAAGTGCGACTTCTTCAACAACGAAAAGTAATACGCACTGACAATCAGAAAGTAGCAGCGATTGTAGAATTGAAACCCCTACAAAATTCAAAGAACTAAGTCATTATAAGACACTTGAGCAGTTTGTGCGACTGCGATTATGTATGAACATAACATGTTTTCACCTCCTGAGAATTAAGAAACTGGGAAGGTACACAGGTCTGAGCACGCGTGAGACAAAGTAGCTAAATTTGAGTGCTACGACCACTCGGTTGCTCGGAAAACGATAAAATCGATAATCGCAAATACATAAAACCACTGTAAACTCCGAAGCTATGATAAACATAGAGACATGGAGACGGTTACATCCGACTGCAATGTTGTCTCTTATTACTAAATATATCAGTACGAAAAGAACTATTTACGAATTCACATAATTTAAGCCCAATTGCTTTGGGGTACCATGTTTGCGCTATCGGCTTTTTGATAGCCTTATTTTCAAATAATAACACAAAAGTTATTTCCATTACATTTATTTAAATATATTTAGACTAAACGCCCTCGCTTAGTCTTTTCTTCATAACAGTTGTTTACTTATATTAATCTAATTCAATATTATGAAATGGATACTGTGGAGTGTAAATCAGAGCTTGATTAGGTCAAGAGGTTAAAAAAACCTTTGGAAGTATTTTCCAAATGAAGAGATAAAGGTGCAAAATTGAGCAAAGTTATTTTTTTAATTAATACTATGCAAAAATAAAAAATAAAGTAATGGAATAAAAAGAGAACTTCCTCAGCGAAATAAGCTCAATGGAATTGGAGACTCCAATTTGGTTGACCATGAACGAAGAATTGTAAATAGAGAGAATGATTCGTAATCAAAATGTATAGATTGATAGTTTGAAGCATATAATGCGACTTACGAAGATTTTCAGATGGTCATAGGCCAATATTGGAGCGAGATCAGAAACATCCACGTCCAAATTTATAAAAAATCAATCGATCCCAAGAAGTTGGATATGATGATAGGAGATATTTGGGTGCTGAAGATGCTGTTATATCAGTTCAAACTATGGCAAGCGAAAAAGGATTCGGCGACCTGCCAGTACGTCTCAAATGAAAATGAAATGATAATGATTCATGAATCTTCATTACCCACTATTCAAAAGATTTGATATTTAAAGACCAACATCACTAGAGACGCGGAACGATTAATTCGCTATCTATCTTTAACTGACGGAAATTATTTAGAATATATGGATTATGCTATAAGAGCGTTTTGGCAAGAAAAGAGTGCCAAGTAATGCATCTATAAACATATTATTAGATCAATAAACAACAACAAGAAAGGCTGAATCAATTAAATATATTCATGATAGAATAACTGAGCCGTTATCTGTACTAAATAATATTGGGATAACAACAGAGACTTGGGATCCGATACTTCTATGCATCTAGACCAAGAAGTTAGTTCGTCAAACTCATATGCTATATGAGCAATCTGTCGGAAATTTAAATTTAAATTTTTGACAGTACTGGGGCAATGATTTCTTGCATCAGAAGCCACTTGCAGTACTGATTGGAATAGAAAACATTTGCTATTTCCGTGCAAAACGGAACCATGCTAAACTTAAACATAACGACTTCATTAAGAAGACCCCATCAGAAAGATTAAAAAACTTGATCTGCGCAGGGTATGCAAGAACCTATATTCCAAATTAGAAGTCTCTAGCTCTTATAGTCTCTGAGATCCGCGTATTCATACAGACGGACGGACAGACGAACATGGCTATATCGACTCGGCTGTTGATACTGATCAAGAATATAAATACTTTATGGGGATATACTTCTTTCTGACTGTTACAAATATTTACACAAAACCATTATATGCTTTTTACCCACTTTTATTGGGTTCAGGGTAAACAAGATAGAACGTTGCAGTCGTAACCGACTGCGAAATACTTTGATACCATAAGCAGATAACAAGATAACAAGTAACAAAGAACAGGTTGGGTGTATCCAAAAAGTACTGTCCAAATTGCGGCAGATATAAGCTAGTACCTTCGAAGTTTGGTAATCGTAGCTTTTAAATTACGAGATATGGAATTTTGGAAAACTTGTGGACGGGAGTGGACGTGGACAAGTACGATCTTAGTAATCTGCTCTTAAATTGCAGAAGATATAGGCTTTTATCATTTTTCGGGGTAGGGGTGGGCGGGCTCCAATTTTTTTTCCGGATTTTTAAAGGGTATTACTAGCAATATACCTTTCAGATTTTGCGACTCTAGCTTCCAGATTGTGTGAGATATATGGTCTTACCGATTTACACTAACAGGTGTATCGGTTTAGGGAGGCGGAGAGGGCGTGACCATCAAATTTTTTTATACCGATTTCTTAGGGGAGTCACCAGTAACATGCTTTTAAAATTTGGTGACTCTAGTTTACAAATTGCGGAAGATAATAATTGAAAGAGGACTGTCCAAACTATGATGGATAATAGCCAGAAAACTTAAAGACGCATCTGCCAAAACAAGTAAATGCTCAGTGCTGCCTGAAGAACTCAAGGTCTACCAATAAATAGTAAAATGTTGGGAATTAAACTCGTTCAGAACCGAAACATCTTTCTTTTCGCCGTTGGAGAAACAATGCGTAAAACATTTTCTGCTACACATCAGAATTGCAGTCGACATAAAACTCATCGTCCGGCTCCCCTTTTTCAAAAATACTTCAGCCCCAGGGGAGAGTCGTAATCTAGCAATACGAATATTCTTTGGCTTAGAAAAACGACTCACACGGGATCCTATGACTAAATCCAGCTACATTATACGAATATGAAGCCCTAGGACACGTGAAAGGAATGCACACAAAAGACGTAGCAAAGGCACGATACTTCATACCACATCATTGTGTGGTGAAGCCCGACAGCTCTACAACAAAATTAAAAGTAGTTTTTGATGCTTCTACATTCACTTCATCTGTAAAATCGCATAACGACTTGATGCAACAGGGACTTACTGTTCAAAATATAAATATAAAATATTCTAAATTTTACTTCTGTTCAGAATGCACAAAAATATATTCACTGCCGATATTGAAAAATATCGTCAGATTTGTACGAGTCTTGAAGACCAATAATATCAGACTATAGTATGGCTCAGCGTCCCATCAGACGATCTATGGTAGTACAGACTAAAAATAGTTACATATGCTGCATCATATTTAGCCACAAAATGCCTAGAATATCAGGCACAAAATTCAAAAAGAGAGCTTCCATTAGAATCCGTTGCGTTGAAAAAACAACAGCTAAATACACTTATGCACAGCTCAGGTTTTAAGTTGAAAAAATGGTTAGGCAATAATATTAAACTCCTGCAAGTAGTTCATAAAGAAGATATAACTTAAAATATTCAGCTAGGGGATACCGCATATGAAGACTGCTCGATTGAGACAATTGGACTTCTGTGGTAAAACAGAAATTATCACTAAAGGTAAAATATCAAGAAGTCCGAAGTCTTCAGAATTTTCAATCGTCTGAAACTGTTCTCACCAGTGGTTACGAACGCCAAAATATTCATGAAATATTTAAAAACGCAAGGATTTGAGGAAAAAGTAGACCTCCCAGTTCATATTCACATCTTGCGTCACATGTTTCATAGAAAAATACTCTTATCAACAAAGTTACATACAGTTGTGTATGCATCGGAAAAAGCACTTAGAGCTGCGGCATACATCCGAGCTGCACTTAAGGACAAATGAGTCACAGTCCAACTATTATGTGCCAAATCACACTTAGCCCATTTACACATTAACACATTATGGATGAAGCTTCCATAAATTCGTCAAGACTAATTAGCGTAGGCCGATGAAGCGCAAATGTTCGACGCGTAAACAAGAGGTTGAAGTGAATATCAGTCTCGCTGGGACTTCCTGTGTGGCGAACGAGAGAATCAGGTTGAGAGATTGTCGGTATCCATTATTGTCCGTACTCACCAGGAATTTATCTGGACGCAGAAATTTATGAATTTTTGGGAAGAGAATTGTCGACATTTGAGGACATTCGAGAAACATCGCGTTATGACCGATGAACGGCTGCGATCAACAGGTGAACGAATTGTTAACCAAATGCTGCATCGAGCCCTCAAAAAGACCACATAGCGCACCAATCGTATTAGTGAATAAAAAATCTGAAAAATCGCTATTCTCTGGCGACTTTCAGCAACTTTACTCCTTACAGACAGGACTGTTCCAATGGAATGGAAGTAATGCTACTCGGACTCCATTCGGCACCAGATAAGTTGGAGAGGGCTCTGGATGGCGTGAGTGGATCCGAAATAATGCCGTGATTCTTCCGCATATTTGGATAACATCTTATTGATCGGGGGAGAAGTGGGGAGGAACACATGAAGAATTTGAGAAAAGTGCTCCAACGAATAGCTGCAGCGAGTCTAAGGACTAACGTGGACAAGTGCGACTTCTTCAAGAAGGAGCTAAAATACCCGGAACACCATGTGAATGATAAAGTACTACGCACTGACAATTCGAAAGTAGCAGCGATTGTAGAATTGAAACCCCTACAAAATTCAAAGAACTAAGTCATTATAAGCACCTGAGCAGTTTGTGCGACTTGGATTACACAGCTCTCTACTGTGTTTTGTATCCGTTTCTTCCTTGATATTGAGCTTACAGGTATCATTTTCAACTTGTTAAGTTTGCTATAATTATACTTTGATATCGAAGGCATGTATGAACATAACATAACTGGGAAGGTAAACAGGTCTGAGCACGAGTGAGAGAAAGTATCTAAATTTGAGTGCTACGTCCACTAGGTTGCTAGGAAAACGATAAAATCGATAATCGCAAATACATAAAACCACTGTAAACTCCGAAGCTATTATAAACATAGAGACATGGAGACGGTTACATCCGACTGCAATGTTGTCTCTTATTACTAAATATATCAGTACGAAAAAAACTATTTCGGTATTCACATAATTTAAGCCCAATTGGTTTGAGGTACTATGTTTCCGCTATCGGCTTTTTGATAGCCTTATTTTCAATAAATAACACAAATTTATTTCCATTACGTTTACTTAAATATATTTAGACTAAAAGCCCTCGCTTAGTCTTTTCTTCATAACAATTGTTTACTTATATTAATCTAATTCAATGTTATGAAATGGATACTGTGGAGTGTAAATCAGAGCTTGATTAGGTGAAAGGTTAAAAAAAACCTTTGGAAGTATTTTCCAAATGAAGAGATAAAGGTGCAAAATTGAGCAAAGTTATTTTTTTAATTAATACTATGCAAAAATAAAAAATAAAGTAATGGAATAAAAAGAGAACTTCCTCAGCGAAATAAGCTCAATGGAATTGGAGACTCCAATTTGGTTGACCATGAACGAAGAATTGTAAATAGAGAGAATGATTCGTAATCAAAATGTATAGATTGATAGTTTGAAGCATATAATGCGACTTACGAAGATTTTCAGATGGTCATAGGCCAATATTGGAGCGAGATCAGAAACATCCACGTCCAAATTTATAAAAAATCAATCGATCCCAAGAAGTTGGATATGATGATAGGAGATATTTGGGTGCTGAAGATGCTGTTATATCAGTTCAAACTATGGCAAGCGAAAAAGGATTCGGCGACCTGCCAGTACGTCTCAAATGAAAATGAAATGATAATGATTCATGAATCTTCATTACCCACTATTCAAAAGATTTGATATTTAAAGACCAACATCACTAGAGACGCGGAACGATTAATTCGCTATCTATCTTTAACTGACGGAAATTATTTAGAATATATGGATTATGCTATAAGAGCGTTTTGGCAAGAAAAGAGTGCCAAGTAATGCATCTATAAACATATTATTAGATCAATAAACAACAACAAGAAAGGCTGAATCAATTAAATATATTCATGATAGAATAACTGAGCCGTTATCTGTACTAAATAATATTGGGATAACAACAGAGACTTGGGATCCGATACTTCTATGCATCTAGACCAAGAAGTTAGTTCGTCAAACTCATATGCTATATGAGCAATCTGTCGGAAATTTAAATTTAAATTTTTGACAGTACTGGGGCAATGATTTCTTGCATCAGAAGCCACTTGCAGTACTGATTGGAATAGAAAACATTTGCTATTTCCGTGCAAAACGGAACCATGCTAAACTTAAACATAACGACTTCATTAAGAAGACCCCATCAGAAAGATTAAAAAACTTGATCTGCGCAGGGTATGCAAGAACCTATATTCCAAATTAGAAGTCTCTAGCTCTTATAGTCTCTGAGATCCGCGTATTCATACAGACGGACGGACAGACGAACATGGCTATATCGACTCGGCTGTTGATACTGATCAAGAATATAAATACTTTATGGGGATATACTTCTTTCTGACTGTTACAAATATTTACACAAAACCATTATATGCTTTTTACCCACTTTTATTGGGTTCAGGGTAAACAAGATAGAACGTTGCAGTCGTAACCGACTGCGAAATACTTTGATACCATAAGCAGATAACAAGATAACAAGTAACAAAGAACAGGTTGGGTGTATCCAAAAAGTACTGTCCAAATTGCGGCAGATATAAGCTAGTACCTTCGAAGTTTGGTAATCGTAGCTTTTAAATTACGAGATATGGAATTTTGGAAAACTTGTGGACGGGAGTGGACGTGGACAAGTACGATCTTAGTAATCTGCTCTTAAATTGCAGAAGATATAGGCTTTTATCATTTTTCGGGGTAGGGGTGGGCGGGCTCCAATTTTTTTTCCGGATTTTTAAAGGGTATTACTAGCAATATACCTTTCAGATTTTGCGACTCTAGCTTCCAGATTGTGTGAGATATATGGTCTTACCGATTTACACTAACAGGTGTATCGGTTTAGGGAGGCGGAGAGGGCGTGACCATCAAATTTTTTTATACCGATTTCTTAGGGGGGTCACCAGTAACATGCTTTTAAAATTTGGTGACTCTAGTTTACAAATTGCGGAAGATAATAATTGAAAGAGGACTGTCCAAACTATGATGGATAATAGCCAGAAAACTTAAAGACGCATCTGCCAAAACAAGTAAATGCTCAGTGCTGCCTGAAGAACTCAAGGTCTACCAATAAATAGTAAAATGTTGGGAATTAAACTCGTTCAGAACCGAAACATCTTTCTTTTCGCCGTTGGAGAAACAATGCGTAAAACATTTTCTGCTACACATCAGAATTGCAGTCGACATAAAACTCATCGTCCGGCTCCCCTTTTTCGAAAATACTTCAGCCCCAGGGGAGAGTCGTGATCTAGCAATACGAATATTCTTTGGCTTAGAAAAACGACTCACACGGGATCCTATGACTAAATCCAGCTACATTATACGAATATGAAGCCCTAGGACACGTGAAAGGAATGCACACAAAAGACGTAGCAAAGGCGCGATACTTCATACCACATCATTGTGTGGTGAAGCCCGACAGCTCTACAACAAAATTAAAAGTAGTTTTTGATGCTTCTACATTCACTTCATCTGTAAAATCACCTAACGACTTGATGCAACAGGGACTTACTGTTCAAAATATAAATATAAAATATTTTAAATTTTACTTCTGTTCAGAATGCACAAAAATATATTCACTGCCGATATTGAAAAATATCGTCAGATTTGGACGAGTCTTGAAGACCAATAATATCAGACTATAGTATGGCTCAGCGTCCCATCAGACGATCTATGGTAGTACAGACTAAAAATAGTTACATATGCTGCATCATATTTAGCCACAAAATGCCTAGAATATCAGGCACAAAATTCAAAAAAAGAGCTTCCATTAGAATCCGTTGCGTTGAAAAAACAACAGCTAAATACACTTATGCACAGCTCAGGTTTTAAGTTGAAAAAATGGTTAGGCAATAATATTAAACTCCTGCAAGTAGTTCATAAAGAAGATATAACTTAAAATATTCAGCTAGGGGATACCGCATATGAAGACTGCTCGATTGAGACAATTGGACTTCTGTGGTAAAACAGAAATTATCACTAAAGGTAAAATATCAAGAAGTCCGAAGTCTTCAGAATTTTCAATCGTCTGAAACTGTTCTCACCAGTGGTTACGAACGCCAAAATATTCATGAAATATTTAAAAACGCAAGGATTTGAGGAAAAAGTAGACCTCCCAGTTCATATTCACATCTTGCGTCACATGTTTCATAGAAAAATACTCTTATCAACAAAGTTACATACAGTTGTGTATGCATCGGAAAAAGCACTTAGAGCTGCGGCATACATCCGAGCTGCACTTAAGGACAAATGAGTCACAGTCCAACTATTATGTGCCAAATCACACTTAGCCCATTTACACATTAACACATTATGGATGAAGCTTCCATAAATTCGTCAAGACTAATTAGCGTAGGCCGATGAAGCGCAAATGTTCGACGCGTAAACAAGAGGTTGAAGTGAATATCAGTCTCGCTGGGACTTCCTGTGTGGCGAACGAGAGAATCAGGTTGAGAGAATGTCGGTATCCATTATTGTCCGTACTCACCAGGAATTTATCTGGACGCAGAAATTTATGAATTTTTGGGAAGAGAATTGTCGACATTTGAGGACATTCGAGAAACATCGCGTTATGACCGATGAACGGCTGCGATCAACAGGTGAACGAATTGTTAACCAAATGCTGCATCGAGCCCTCAAAAAGACCACATAGCGCACCAATCGTATTAGTGAATAAAAAATCTGAAAAATCGCTCTTCTCTGGCGACTTTCAGAAACTTTACTCCTTACAGACAGGACTGTTCCAATGGAATGGAAGTAATGCTACTCGGACTCCATTCGGCACCAGATAAGTTGGAGAGGGCTCTGGATGGCGTGAGTGGATCCGAAATAATGCCGCGATTCTTCCGCATATTTGGATAACATCTTATTGATCGGGGGAGAAGTGGGGAGGAACACATGAAGAATTTGAGGAAAGTGCTCCAACGAATAGCTGCAGCGAGTCTAAGGACTAACGTGGACAAGTGCGACTTCTTCAAGAAGGAGCTAAAATACCCGGAACACCATGTGAATGATAAAGTACTACGCACTGACAATTCGAAAGTAGCAGCGATTGTAGAATTGAAACCCCTACAAAATTCAAAGAACTAAGTCATTATAAGCACCTGAGCAGTTTGTGCGACTTGGATTACACAGCTCTCTACTGTGTTTTGTATCCGTTTCTTCCTTGATATTGAGCTTACAGGTATCATTTTCAACTTGTTAAGTTTGCTATAATTATACTTTGATATCGAAGGCATGTATGAACATAACATAACTGGGAAGGTAAACAGGTCTGAGCACGAGTGAGAGAAAGTATCTAAATTTGAGTGCTATGTCCACTAGGTTGCTAGGAAAACGATAAAATCGATAATCGCAAATACATAAAACCACTGTAAACTCCGAAGCTATTATAAACATAGAGACATGGAGACGGTTACATCCGACTGCAATGTTGTCTCTTATTACTAAATATATCAGTACGAAAAAAACTATTTCGGTATTCACATAATTTAAGCCCAATTGGTTTGAGGTACTATGTTTCCGCTATCGGCTTTTTGATAGCCTTATTTTCAATAAATAACACAAATTTATTTCCATTACGTTTACTTAAATATATTTAGACTAAAAGCCCTCGCTTAGTCTTTTCTTCACAACAATTGTTTACTTATATTAATCTAATTCAATGTTATGAAATGGATACTGTGGAGTGTAAATCAGAGCTTGATTAGGTGAAAGGTTAAAAAAAACCTTTGGAAGTATTTTCCATATGAAGAGATAAAGGTGCAAAATTGAGCAAAGTTATTTTTTAGTTAATACCATGCAAAAATAAAAAATAAAGTAATGGAATAAAAAGAGAACTTCCTCAGTGAAATAAGCTCAATGGAATTGGAGACTTTAATTTGGTTGACCATGAACGAAGAATTGTAAATAGAGAGAATGATTCGTGATCAAAATGTATAGATTGACAGTTTGAAGCATATAATGAGACTTACGAAGATTTTCAGAAGGTCATAGGCCAATATTTGAGTGAGATCAGAAACATCCACGTCCAAATTTATAAAAAATCAATCGATAGGGCGTGACCATCAAATTTTTTTATACCGATTTCTTAGGGGGGTCACCAGTAACATGCTTTTAAAATTTGGTGACTCTAGTTTACAAATTGCGGAAGATAATAATTGAAAGAGGACTGTCCAAACTATGATGGATAATAGCCAGAAAACTTAAAGACGCATCTGCCAAAACAAGTAAATGCTCAGTGCTGCCTGAAGAACTCAAGGTCTACCAATAAATAGTAAAATGTTGGGAATTAAACTCGTTCAGAACCGAAACATCTTTCTTTTCGCCGTTGGAGAAACAATGCGTAAAACATTTTCTGCTCCCCTTTTTCGAAAATACTTCAGCCCCAGGGGAGAGTCGTGATCTAGCAATACGAATATTCTTTGGCTTAGAAAAACGACTCACACGGGATCCTATGACTAAATCCAGCTACATTATACGAATATGAAGCCCTAGGACACGTGAAAGGAATGCACACAAAAGACGTAGCAAAGGTACGATACTTCATACCACATCATTGTGTGGTGAAGCCCGACAGCTCTACAACAAAATTAAAAGTAGTTTTTGATGCTTCTACATTCACTTCATCTGTAAAATCGCCTAACGACTTGATGCAACAGGGACTTACTGTTCAAAATATAAATATAAAATATTTTAAATTTTACTTCTGTTCAGAATGCACAAAAATATATTCACTGCCGATATTGAAAAATATCGTCAGATTTGGACGAGTCTTGAAGACCAATAATATCAGACTATAGTATGGCTCAGCGTCCCATCAGACGATCTATGGTAGTACAGACTAAAAATAGTTACATATGCTGCATCATATTTAGCCACAAAATGCCTAGAATATCAGGCACAAAATTCAAAAAAGAGCTTCCATTAGAATCCGTTGCGTTGAAAAAACAACAGCTAAATACACTTATGCACAGCTCAGGTTTTAAGTTGAAAAAATGGTTAGGCAATAATATTAAACTCCTGCAAGTAGTTCATAAAGAAGATATAACTTAAAATATTCAGCTAGGGGATACCGCATATGAAGACTGCTCGATTGAGACAATTGGACTTCTGTGGTAAAACAGAAATTATCACTAAAGGTAAAATATCAAGAAGTCCGAAGTCTTCAGAATTTTCAATCGTCTGAAACTGTTCTCACCAGTGGTTACGAACGCCAAAATATTCATGAAATATTTAAAAACGCAAGGATTTGAGGAAAAAGTAGACCTCCCAGTTCATATTCACATCTTGCGTCACATGTTTCATAGAAAAATACTCTTATCAACAAAGTTACATACAGTTGTGTATGCATCGGAAAAAGCACTTAGAGCTGCGGCATACATCCGAGCTGCACTTAAGGACAAATGAGTCACAGTCCAACTATTATGTGCCAAATCACACTTAGCCCATTTACACATTAACACATTATGGATGAAGCTTCCATAAATTCGTCAAGACTAATTAGCGTAGGCCGATGAAGCGCAAATGTTCGACGCGTAAACAAGAGGTTGAAGTGAATATCAGTCTCGCTGGGACTTCCTGTGTGGCGAACGAGAGAATCAGGTTGAGAGATTGTCGGTATCCATTATTGTCCGTACTCACCAGGAATTTATCTGGACGCAGAAATTTATGAATTTTTGGGAAGAGAATTGTCGACATTTGAGGACATTCGAGAAACATCGCGTTATGACCGATGAACGGCTGCGATCAACAGGTGAACGAATTGTTAACCAAATGCTGCATCGAGCCCTCAAAAAGACCACATAGCGCACCAATCGTATTAGTGAATAAAAAATCTGAAAAATCGTTCTTCTCTGGCGACTTTCAGCAACTTTACTCCTTACAGACAGGACTGTTCCAATGGAATGGAAGTAATGCTACTCGGACTCCATTCGGCACCAGATAAGTTGGAGAGGGCTCTGGATGGCGTGAGTGGATCCGAAATAATGCCGCGATTCTTCCGCATATTTGGATAACATCTTATTGATCGGGGGAGAAGTGGGGAGGAACACATGAAGAATTTGAGGAAAGTGCTCCAACGAATAGCTGCAGCGAGTCTAAGGACTAACGTGGACAAGTGCGACTTCTTCAAGAAGGAGCTAAAATACCCGGAACACCATGTGAATGATAAAGTACTACGCACTGACAATTCGAAAGTAGCAGCGATTGTAGAATTGAAACCCCTACAAAATTCAAAGAACTAAGTCATTATAAGCACCTGAGCAGTTTGTGCGACTTGGATTACACAGCTCTCTACTGTGTTTTGTATCCGTTTCTTCCTTGATATTGAGCTTACAGGTATCATTTTCAACTTGTTAAGTTTGCTATAATTATACTTTGATATCGAAGGCATGTATGAACATAACATAACTGGGAAGGTAAACAGGTCTGAGCACGAGTGAGAGAAAGTATCTAAATTTGAGTGCTATGTCCACTAGGTTGCTAGGAAAACGATAAAATCGATAATCGCAAATACATAAAACCACTGTAAACTCCGAAGCTATTATAAACATAGAGACATGGAGACGGTTACATCCGACTGCAATGTTGTCTCTTATTACTAAATATATCAGTACGAAAAAAACTATTTCGGTATTCACATAATTTAAGCCCAATTGGTTTGAGGTACTATGTTTCCGCTATCGGCTTTTTGATAGCCTTATTTTCAATAAATAACACAAATTTATTTCCATTACGTTTACTTAAATATATTTAGACTAAAAGCCCTCGCTTAGTCTTTTCTTCACAACAATTGTTTACTTATATTAATCTAATTCAATGTTATGAAATGGATACTGTGGAGTGTAAATCAGAGCTTGATTAGGTGAAAGGTTAAAAAAAACCTTTGGAAGTATTTTCCATATGAAGAGATAAAGGTGCAAAATTGAGCAAAGTTATTTTTTAGTTAATACCATGCAAAAATAAAAAATAAAGTAATGGAATAAAAAGAGAACTTCCTCAGTGAAATAAGCTCAATGGAATTGGAGACTTTAATTTGGTTGACCATGAACGAAGAATTGTAAATAGAGAGAATGATTCGTGATCAAAATGTATAGATTGACAGTTTGAAGCATATAATGAGACTTACGAAGATTTTCAGAAGGTCATAGGCCAATATTTGAGTGAGATCAGAAACATCCACGTCCAAATTTATAAAAAATCAATCGATAGGGCGTGACCATCAAATTTTTTTATACCGATTTCTTAGGGGGGTCACCAGTAACATGCTTTTAAAATTTGGTGACTCTAGTTTACAAATTGCGGAAGATAATAATTGAAAGAGGACTGTCCAAACTATGATGGATAATAGCCAGAAAACTTAAAGACGCATCTGCCAAAACAAGTAAATGCTCAGTGCTGCCTGAAGAACTCAAGGTCTACCAATAAATAGTAAAATGTTGGGAATTAAACTCGTTCAGAACCGAAACATCTTTCTTTTCGCCGTTGGAGAAACAATGCGTAAAACATTTTCTGCTCCCCTTTTTCGAAAATACTTCAGCCCCAGGGGAGAGTCGTGATCTAGCAATACGAATATTCTTTGGCTTAGAAAAACGACTCACACGGGATCCTATGACTAAATCCAGCTACATTATACGAATATGAAGCCCTAGGACACGTGAAAGGAATGCACACAAAAGACGTAGCAAAGGCACGATACTTCATACCACATCATTGTGTGGTGAAGCCCGACAGCTCTACAACAAAATTAAAAGTAGTTTTTGATGCTTCTACATTCACTTCATCTGTAAAATCGCCTAACGACTTGATGCAACAGGGACTTACTGTTCAAAATATAAATATAAAATATTTTAAATTTTACTTCTGTTCAGAATGCACAAAAATATATTCACTGCCGATATTGAAAAATATCGTCAGATTTGGACGAGTCTTGAAGACCAATAATATCAGACTATAGTATGGCTCAGCGTCCCATCAGACGATCTATGGTAGTACAGACTAAAAATAGTTACATATGCTGCATCATATTTAGCCACAAAATGCCTAGAATATCAGGCACAAAATTCAAAAAGAGAGCTTCCATTAGAATCCGTTGCGTTGAAAAAACAACAGCTAAATACACTTATGCACAGCTCAGGTTTTAAGTTGAAAAAATGGTTAGGCAATAATATTAAACTCCTGCAAGTAGTTCATAAAGAAGATATAACTTAAAATATTCAGCTAGGGGATACCGCATATGAAGACTGCTCGATTGAGACTATTGGACTTCTGTGGTAAAACAGAAATTATCACTAAAGATAAAATATCAAGAAGTCCGAAGTCTTCAGAATTTTCGATCGTCTGAAACGTTTCTCACCAGTGGTTACGAACGCCAAAATATTCATGAAATACTTAAAAATGCAAGGATTAGAGGAAAAAGTAGACCTCCCAGTTCATATTCACATCTTGCGTTACATGTTTCATAGAAAAATACTCTTATCAACAAAGTTACATACAGTTGTGTATGCATCGGAGAAAGCACTTAGAGCTGCAGCATACATCCGAGCTGCACATAAGGACAAATAAGTCACAGAACAACTATTACTGCCAAAATCATACTTGGACCAATGAACACATTAACATTAACGTGCTTGGAACTAAAGTCTAGTATTTATTGGGGACAAATCGTCAAATTCGTCGCCACTAGAGTTGGATCGATAAAAGAATTGACATTGTAGGGATGTTATTTCAGACAATAATGCGGCTGAGAGGAATGGCCAAAAACAACATGTGGCATTATGGTCCACTATTCTTACATGGCTCACCTTCTGCACCTCTGCATTTTTCTGCAGAGAGAGAGAGAGAGAGTTACATAACATTTACAATAATAGTATACTTTTTTGGCAGAATTAATGCATTTGGCCGAAGCGATCGAGGAACTCGAATTTGACTGAGACGAGCTTAGCTTAAAATCAGAGCCACAGGCAACCGCCAAACTATAACGTACAAAAACGAATGCATCTGGTGCCACCACAGAGATGGATAGAGCCGCCACAAATGCATCAAGACTGATTAGCGTACGCCGACGAAGCGCAACTGAACGACGCGTAAACAAGAGGTTGAAGTGAATATCAGTCTCGATGGTACTCCTTGTATGGCGTTGGTACAGTTTTGGAGTGTGCAGGCTCGTTAGTAAGTAACTCAAAGAACTGGAACGAGAGAATCAGGTTGAGAGATTGTTCGTAGCCATTATTGTCCGTACTCACCAGGAATTTATACGGACGCAGAAATTTATGAATTTTTGCGAAGAGAATTGTGTCCCGGGAAAGGGACTATTCTAATGGAATGGAAGTAATGCCATTCGGCACCAGATAAGTTGTAGAGGGCTCTGGATGGCGTGAGTGGATCCGAAATAATGCGACAATTCTTCCGCATGTTTGGATAACATCTTATTGATCGGGGAGAGGTGCGGATGAACGCGTGAAGAATTTGAGGGAAGTGTTCCAACGACTGGCAAGAGCCAATGTAGGGACTAACATGGACAAATGCGACTTCCTCAAGAACGAAAAGTAATACGCACTGACAATCAGAAAGTAGCAGCGATTGTAGAATTGAAACCCCTACAAAATTCAAAGAACTAAGTCATTATAAGACACCTGAGCAGTTTGTGCGACTGGGATTACACAGCTCTCTACCGTGTTTTGTATCCTTTTCTTCCTTGATATTGAGCTTAGAGGTAGCTAGAGATACGTTCCTTAACTGTGAGGAGGGGTTATGGAGCTCCTTTCCTAGCTAGCTCATTAGCCTTATAGCCTTCAATGTCCTACTGACCAGTAACTCATATCAGGCGGATAACATGTTGTTTACCCATCTCATACAGAGATTTGCGGCAGCTTCAAATTATCGAATTCGACGATCTCGCGCTTATACATTCAATTGGCATCTGGCTATCAATATATATGTATGTTGATATTGCCGGGGCTGACTTTGATCCGTTTTAGACAATCTAGTGCTTTTATTATAGCAAGTATTTCAGCCTGAAAAATACTGCAGTTTGTCGGAAGACTGAAGGATAACTATATATAGAGTTGCTCAGAGTAAACACTTCCGTCTGTGCAGTTCACTCGCTTTGAGCCATCTGTGAAGAAGGTCAGGTCTGCCGGTGGTCCGGGAGTACCATGGGTCTATTCCACCCTTGGGGGAAGTATGTATTGAATAGTGTTTCTAGTTGTACTACTGGCAGGTAGTAGTCTATTTTCGAATGGATTTTTGTATTCCCTTCAACCCGCCAACGTGCCCGAAAGATTTTGTGTAGGTGGACAACGCGTTGGCAGCCATCCAAGCGGTAATAATTAAACTTTTGTTAGATCTAGCTCCAAAACTGTTGCTGGAGGTCTACTAATCGCAAAATGGGCCGGAGTCAAAACATCTAAGTCTAAGCCATGATTCCCTAATGAATTGAGACTGAAGGCCCCGAATTAATATTGGCCACTATTTGGCTGGCCAACACAGCGATAAACGTAATGCTTTGCTTGGAGTGCGAGGGGCAATGAAGCGGCAATCAATGTTGTCCGCCAGGCATAATTGAAGAACAGCAGTAGCATGAGCATTGCTCAACATCGGATTTTTCTACACTTTCAGATCGTTTTTTGGCTTCTAAGTAGTTTGTGGCGTTGTCAAACTAAATCTGACCAGGCTTAACATGCGTCGAGATGAATCTCCTCACAATGGTAAGAAATTATGCTGTTGTTAAGTCCTGTACCAGCTCAAGGTGACGAATCAGACGAAGACCAATGTGTAGCATTTAACTGGTGGTCTGTTACGAACAACAGATTTGTAGATAAAGGGACCGTAATATTCAACTCCAGTCAGAGAGTGACTTCAAATGAACGAGATGCTTCAATCCGCTCTTTTTCAGCAAATTGGTCATGATGTGCTCGATGAGCTGTGGCTTAACTCGGAAATATCTGACGCACGTGTTGCCAACCCGGGGCACAATTTTCAAGCCGCCAATTGGCTGAAGGCGTAAATTCGCAAGCGGAGTGCAGTTTACGCTCATGAAACTCTTTGATGATCGCCAGAGTTATTATGTGGTGCTTGGGCAGGATGATTGGATGACGGGCATCATAAGGCAGACTTAAGTTGCCCAGTCGGTTACCAACGCACAAAACTCCATAATCATCAATAAATGGCAACAGTGACGCAATGGGGCTACATTTCCTGAATGTTACATTTGCTAGCCAAGTCTTTATATCTTCCCAAATATGGGCATGCTGGACGAGACGAAAAAGAATAACAGTTCCTTTAAGAATGTGTGAAACGTTGAGACCATGATGTCGACGGTGATGAATAAACTTGAATATGTACGCAAACATCCGTTGCAAGTGCAAGTTATATCCGCATAAGGGGACTTGACGAGTAACACAGTCTTCCGAAACTCAATCGATGGTCTTTTGAGCACACTAGACGACGGCCATCCACCATTATTCCCGACCAAAAAGGCCCATCAAAAAATCGCAGGTCCAACACGACCAAGAGGGTCATAGATATGTGGAATCGTAAATAAGATCGCTTAGAGAGTTTTGAATTTGGGTGGACAGATGACAATAAGAACAAGAAATTATTTGTAGTTGGATCCCAAGCAAGGCCAATAGTTTTAGCTATGTCACTGTCATCATCAAAATTTATGAAACTGCTCCATGTACGCCTCATCAACACGTTCAAACACTTCCGAATGAATAGAGCAGCATTTGCGAAGTCTGAAATTGCCACGTGACAAAATCGACGCCGTCTACCTCGCACTGAAAATTTGGTCATCAATGCAGAAGTCATCTCATACTGTAGCTGACCCAAGAGGAAACGCAGCGGCTTCATCAACAGCTAATGGCTGCATGGAGTTAACAGCCCACAATGAGGCTGGTTTGGTGCCATACGTCAATGTGTTCAGCTTCTAGATACGTAGCTTCTCTTTGGGTAAATCTCTCCACAGAATACATTAACTATTATTATCAGGAACAGTCACGTGGACGCAACGATACATCTTGCATATATCCCCGGTGAGATCAACTGAATAAGTATGAAATTTAAAATTTAAGGTGTTGAACAGTTTTGAGTGAATGACAGGCGATTATACGCCATTAAGATACTGTCCACAAGAAGCCGCAGCCAATCCATCAAGCACAACCCGAAGTCGTCGTGCTGTCCTCCATCAAGATACAATGATGTAGAATAAAATATTTGCAATGCTCAATATTCAGAGGATCGACAAGGGACATTTGTTTTATGTTCAAGGTTAACGAATCGATGATTAGCTTGTATGTATCGTCAACAAGACGGCTGAAAACTTGAATGGCAAGTTAACAGAGTGCTCGCCTGAAGATGAGTAAAAGTTTTCACGAAATGCTTGATCCTTAGTGCCCGAAGAAATGACCTTGCTGTAGCTATCAACCTCCCAAAGTCGTCGAACAACTTCATCCAGAGTTTAAGATCAACAATGATGTTTGGCTGAAACGTTGACTACCCAATCAAGTCGAGTCTTTTGTACCAAAGACAATGCACGCACCAGTTTGATCTGACCAACTCACGACAAGTCGTAGAACAATCAACAAATTCACACGCTGAGGTTTGTAAAAAGCGGGGTCAGCCAGTTGTATATTGGTCGGAATGTTCCGATTTTTAATCTCATTTGCAATGCCGGGCTTTCTTTCAGCTTTGTCTCTGGTAAGCACAATCGATGAAAGCAATCAACACATAAGCCGAAATGCTGCCGATAAGAGACGCGATTCCAGTATGTCAAGCTGCCTTTTCAACCCAAATGCCACTGCCACAAAAAGAGTCTGAAAGCTTCAGCTTAACTATCTGCCTATTTCATCCTAGTCAAGACGTTCCAGACCGTCATGAGCAAGATTAATGAGGCTTCCGTTAGCACAAAGCTTGAAGATGAGTAAGATTCAAGCTGATGAAGTTTGGTGCGGTCAAACGTCTCGGTTAGTGGGACAAAGAAGTCGAGTTTGCGCCGAATTGGCATTTGAATAAAAAGAAAACGTGGCTACAACGTGGATGTCTTATATATGCCTAATGTATAATATTCTATACATATATATAAACATATATTGGAAGTTACGTTAGTGAATTTGAGAAAGATAAATAGTTCAACTCCAAACCGCTTATAGGCAATTACTTCTGGGAAACGAAACGACTAGACTCGCCACCAATTCAGGCCAGCTACATGAGGTTAAGAATCCACATCGTGGGAATTATATAACAGACAGTATATACATATATATTTTGCGACTCTTCAATTACGTCGGCATCGAAATCGTCGCAGAGCCTGTGGGACAAAAGTGTGTCGCCATAGTGCAAAGGGCACGGCTGGAAGACACATGAAGAGCAAGATCATCCCACTGATTGCAATTGATCGGATACTCCATATTGTCCACGAGACAATAAATCGTTTGTGAATGATATTATAATTTCTCATTTTAATTATCAACAAGTGGCAAATGATTCCCCAAAGTTAATCAAGATGATGTGAATGATCGGCTTAGATGTGTTGCGTACGCGCGTACATATAAACACGGATACATATGTTTGTGAAGAAATGCTTATGATTGGCTATTTTGTATAAGCGTCGTGCCGCAGTTCATAAAATTCTGAGCAGATCATAAAAACATAATCCACTCAAAGGTACTCTGTACTCCCAGCTCATATTTGCGATAATGATCTAAATTACCTTGAGTGTCTCGGCTAATAGCCAGCTATGTGAAGCATAATCATTGAAGTTCATTTTTTATTATTCATATTCATATTTACCTTATCTTATAAATATTTAATTGTAATAGCAATCACTTCTAAAATGAGTGAATTACTTAATAAATACATTCGCTGATATTAAACCTGACGGACGATCACTTAGGCTAGACCTTGTTCAAAACCCTTATTTTTTAATGACTATTCTGTATCACTGTATTCTAGCATATTAGTGTACTAATGTAATGTACTAGTGTAATGTACCAATGTAATGTGCCAGACGTATATTGATATGGCCTCTCAATGCGTATTACAGGCGGACTAAGTCTCATTTTTGTCATGTTGTGAAATGAATTTGCTCCATTTGAACTGCTCTAAGTGTAGAAGCTTTCTTCATGTTATTAGTTACACGCTCGATGGGATGCCACTTGATAGACTGAATAAATCAAAAGCTATAGGCTTACTTCATAAGTTAAAATTCGATAGTCATAATAAATTCACTGTCAACAAAGCCTGTGAAGTTCTTGATTTTATTAAGCGTTGGTCAGAGAAATTTGATGACCGTTTTACGACCAGGATACTTTTCACCTTTCACTTGCCTAGAAATAGGTCAACTACTCTGGTGAGTGGCCAGATTATGAGAGGCAGATTCTCATCTTTAACGATGACTACGTCGGCCACTTGACTAGGACAAGCTGGAGATACGAGGAGTGAGATACTCCTCCCGCCAACGTGCCCAAAAGATTTGGTGTAGGTGGACAACACGTTGTCAGCCATCCAAGCGGTTATAATTCAACTTTTGTTAGATCTAGCTGCAAAATTATTGCTGGAGGTGTACGAATCACAAAATGGGCCGGAGTCAAAACATCAAAGTCTAAGCCAGGATTCTCTGAAATTGAGGTTGAAGGGCCAGAATAAATAAGGCCACTATTTAGCAAACACGAGTTCGCAACTCCTCAAAACTGAGCAGTGACTGGCCAACATAGCAATAAAAGTCATGCTCTGCGTGGAGTGCGAGGGGCAGTGAAGCGGCAATCAATGTTGTCCGCCAGGCATAATTGAAGAACAGCAGTAGCATGAGCATTGCTCAACATCGGATTTTTCTACACTTTCAGATCGTTTTTGGCTTCTAAGTAGTTTGTGGCGTTGTCAAACTAAATCTGACCAGGCTTAACATGCGTCGAGATGAATCTCCTCACAATGGTAAGAAATTATGCTGTTGTTAAGTCCTGTAACAGCTCAAGGCGACGAATCAGACGAAGACCAATGTGTAGCATTTAACTGGTGGTCTGTTACGAACAACAGATTTGTAGATAAAGGGACCGTAATATTCAACTCCAGTCAGAGAGTGACTTCAAATGAACGAGATGCTTCAATCCGCTCTTTTTCAGCAAATTGCTCATGATGTGCTCGATTAGCTGTGGCTTAACTCGAAAATATATGACGCACTTGTTGCCAACCCGGGGCACAATTTTCAAGCCGCCAATTGGCTGAAGGCGTAAATTCGCAAGCGGAGTGCAGGTTACGCTCATGAAACTCTTTGATGATCGCCAGAGTTATTGGGTGGTGTTTGAGCAGGATGATTGGGTGACGGGCATCATAAGGCAGACTTAAGTTGCCCAGTCGGTCACCAATGCACAAAACTCCATAATCATCAATAAATGGCAACAGTGACGCAATGGGGCTACATTTCCTGAATGCTACATTTGCTAGCCAAGTCTTTATGTTTTCCCAAATATGGGCACGATGGACGAGACGAAAAAGAATAACAGTTACTTTAAGAATGTGTGAAACGTTGAGACCATGATGTCGACGGCAATGAAGAAACTTGAATATGTACGCAAACATCCGTTGCATAGGTGCAAATGAGTTGCCGAATTTGCAAGTGCAAGTTATATCCGTATAAGGGGACTTGACGAGCAACACAGTCTTCCGAAGCTCAATCGGTGGTCTTTTGAGCACAATAGACGACGGCCATCCACCATTATTCCTGACCTTAAGACTGGCCCATCAAAAAACGCAGGTCCAATATGACCAAGAGTGTCATAGATATGTGCAATCGTAGATAAGATGGATCGCTTAGAGAGTTTTGAATTTGGGTGGACAGATGACAATAAGAACAAGAAATTATCTGTAGTTGGATCCCAAGCAAGGCCAAGAGTTTTAGATATGTCACTGCCATCATCAAATTTAAGAAACTGCTACTTGTCCGCCTCATCTACACGCTCAAGCACTCTCGAATGAGTAAAGCACCATTTGCGAAGTCATTTTGGCTAGGGCCTCAGAGACTGCAAATGCTGCATGGAGCTTACACCCCAGAATGAAGCTGGTTTGGTGCCAAACTTCAGGGTCTTCTAGACACGCACCTTCTCTTTTTGGTAAATCTTTCCAAATAATACATTTACTATTATTATCAGGAACAGTCACTCGGGTGCAACGATATATCTTGCATATATCCTCAGTGACATCAACTGAATAAGCACGAAATTTAAACTAGTTGTTAAACAGTTTTGACTGAATGACATGTCCGGTCACAAATTCGTCACTAAGATACAAGAAGTGCACAAGAAGCCGCAGCCGATCCATCAACACATAACTCGAAGTCGTCGTGCTGTCCCATTTCAAGATACAATGATCACAATGAGGAGGATCGACAAAGCACATGTGTTTTATGTTCAAATACTCTTGCTAAATGCAGGGTATTGGTGCCTAAGGCTTGAGCGACGTTGGAGCTTACGCTCAAGGTTAATAAATCGACGATACGCTTGTGTGTATCATCAACTCAATGGAAGAACACTTGAGTGGCAAGTTAACAGAGTGCTCGCCTGAAGACGAGTAAAAGTTTTCACGAAATGCTTGAGTTCCTCCTTAGTGCCCGATGAAATGGCCTTGCTGTAGCTGTCAACCTCCCAAGCACGAGTTTGATCTGACCAACTCACGACAAGTCGCAGAACAATCAATAAATCCACACACTGAGGTTTGTAGAAAGCGGGGTCAGTCAGTCGTATATTGGTCCAATATGTTCCAATTTTTAATCTCATTTGCAATGCCGCGCTGAATATTCGTATAGTGGATGAGTGTGACCAGATACAACTGATAGTCCGAATCTGGTAAAGCTGTACAAGGAAGAAATATGAATGATCGAGAATGATCGCCGTGGCCAGTAGCACAACTTCTGATGAACCTTCGTGTGCAGCAAGAGAAGTAGATGCCGATGGTAAAATGGTCCGTCAGCTGATTTCATTAAAGTGCATCATGGTATGATGCCTGTTGCCACAGACGATCCACATATGTCCAGTTTTTGTAGCAGCATGTGTATGACCAAGCAGCCAAACATTTCCTGTGCGCTCCCCAACGATTCTAGTGCACGCATATGCGAGTTAACTTTTTCTGAAAACTCACCAAGCTTTCCTGAAAAGTCGAGTCTATCTGCTTGAGCCCAATAAGCTCCTTGATTGCGATTAGAACACTAGTCGCTTATTGTTCAAGCGTTTGCTAAGAATGTCTAAAGTAGCACAATAATTTGCACATTGTCAACTTCTTTGTCAATAATTGAGTTAAACATGGATACGAAGTTTGCATATTCCGTGTACCCGCCGGAAAACGTAGTCAGCTTTCTCTCTGGTAAGCACAGTCGATGAAAGCGATTAACATATATAGGAGTTGACCGATCAGCGACAGAGTCAGTATGGCGAAATTTTGACGATAGGGGACCGGATTCGATCATTTCAAGCTGCCTTTTCAACCCAAATCCCACTGCCACAAACAGAGTCTGAAAGTTTTAGCTTAACTAACTACCTATTTCATCGTAGTCAAGACGTTCCAGACCGTCATGAGCAAGGTTAATGAGGCGTCCGTTACTCAGGCGCTCACTCAATAAGCCGAAGCAAAACGCTTGTGAGCATGAGTAAGACACAAGCTGATGAACTTTAGGGTGATCAAACGTCAAGGTTAGTGGGACAAAGAAGTCGAGTCTGCGCCGAATTGCCGTTTGAATGAAAAGAAAACGTGGCTACAACGCGGATGGTTTATATATGCCTAGTGTATGCTATTCTACACATATATAAACATATATTGGAAGTTAAGTGGATATGCGGTTGGAAACGGAAGGTGCGTTAGTGAATTTGAGAAAGATAAATATTTCAACTGCAAACCGCTTATAGGCAATTACTTTTGGGAAGTGAAACGACTAGACTCGCCACCAATTCTGGCCAGTTACATGTGGTTAAGAATCCACATCGTGGGAATTATATAACAGATAGTATATATATATTTTGCCACTCTTCAATTACGTCGGCATCGAAATCGTCGCAGAGCCTGTGGGACAAAAGTGTGCCGCCATAGTGCAAGGGCACGTCTGGAAGACACATGAAGAACAAGATCATCCCACTGATTGCGATTGATCGGATACTCCATATTGTCCACGAGACAATAAATCGTTTGTGAATGATTTTATAACTTCTCATTTTAATTATCAACAAGTGGCAAATGATTCCCCAAAGTTAATCAAGAAGATGTGAATGATCGGCTTAGATGTGTGGCCCACGCGCGTGATTGGTTATTTTGTATAAGCATCGTGCCGCAGTTCATAAAATTCTGAGCAGTTCATAATAACATAATCCACTCAAAGCAACTCTGTAAGCTCAGCTCATATTTGCGATAATGATCTAAATTACCTTGAGTGTCTCGGCTAATTGCCAGCTGTGTGAAGCATAATCATTGAAGTTATTTTTTCATTATTCATATTGATATTTACCTTATCTTACAAATTTAGAAATATTTAATTGTAATGGAAATAAGTTTTAAAATGAGTGAATAACTTATTAAGTACACTCGCTGACATTAATCCTAATGGAGGGTCGCTTAGACTAGATCTTGTTGAAAACCCTTATTTATTAATGACTATTCTGTATCACTGTATTCTAACATATTAGTTTACTAAATTATTGCACTAGTGTAATGTACGAATGTAATGTGCCAGACGTATAATGATATAACATCTCAATGTGTATTGCAGGCGGACTAACTCTCATTTTTGTCATGTTGTGAAATTTATTTGCTCCATTTGAACTGCTCTAAGTGTAGAAGCTCTCTTCATGTTATTAGTTACACGTTCGGCGGGATGCCACTTGATAGACTGAATAAAGTAAAAGCTTTATGTTAACTTCATAAGTTAAAATTCGATAGTCATATTAAATTCACTGTCAACAAAGCCTTTAAAGTTCTTGATTATATTAAGCGTTGGTCAAAGGAATTTAATGACCCTGGAACGACCAGGATACTTTTCACCTTTCACTTGCCTAGAATTAGGTCAAGTACTCTGGTGAGTGGCCAGATCATGAGAGGCAGATTCTAGTCTTTAACGATGACTACGTCGGCCACTTGACTAGGACAAGCTGGAGATAGGAAGAGTGAGATATTCCTGCCACCAACGCCAAAAGATTTGGTGTAGGTGGACAACGCGTTGGCAGCCATCCAAGCGGTTATAATTCAACGTTTGTTAGATCTAGCTGCAAAATTATTGCTGGAGGTGTACGAATCACAAAATGGACCGGAGTCAAAACATCAATGTCTAAGCCAGGATTCTCTGAAATTGAGACTGAAGGGCCAGAATTAATAATGCCACTATTTGGCAAACAAGAGTTCGCAACTCCTCAAAACTGAGCAGTGACTGGCCAACACAGCAATAAAAGTCATGCTTTGCTTGGAGCGCGAGGGGCAATGAAGCGGCAATCAATGTTGTCCGCCAGGCATAATTGAAGAACAGCAGTAGCATGAGCAGTGCTCAACATCGGATTTTTTACACTTTCAGACCGTTTTTGGCTTCTAAGTAGTTTGTGGCGTTGTCAAACTAAATCTGACTAGGCTTAACACGCGTCGAGATGAATCTCCACACAGCACCAAGAAATTATGCTGTTGTTAACTCCTGTAACAGCTCAAGGTGACGAATCAGACGAAGATCGATGTGTATCACTTAACTGGTGGTCTGGTACGAAAAACAGATTTGTAGAAAAAGGGACCGTAATATTCAACTCCAGTCAGAGAGTGACTTCAAATGAACTAGATGCTTCAATCCGCTCTTTTTCAGCAAATTGCTCATGATGTGCTCGATTAGCTGTGGCTTAACTCGGAAATATCTGACGCACTTGTTGCCAACCCGGGAATCAGTTTTCAAGCCGCCAATTGGCTGAAGGTATAAATTGGCAAGCGGACTGCAGGTTACGCTCATGAAACTCTTTGATGATCGCCAGAGTTATTGGGTGGTGTTTGGGCAGGATGATTGGATGACGGGCATCATAAGGCAGACTTAAGTTGCCCAGTCGGTCACCAACGCACAAAACTACATAATCATCAATAACTGGCAACAGTGACGCAATGGGACTACATTTCCTGAGTGCTCCTTTTGCTAGCAAAATCTTTATATCTTCCCAAATATGGGCACGATGGACAAGACGAAAAAGAATAATAGTTCCTTTAAGAGTGTGTGAAACGTTGAGACCATGATGTCGACGGCGATGAAGAAACTTGAATATGTAAGCAAACATCCGTCGCATAGGTGCAAATGAGCTGCCGAATTTGCAAGTGCAAGTTACATCCGCATAAGGGAACTTGACGAGTAACACAGTCTTCCGAAACTCAATCGATGGTCTTTTGAGCACACTAGACGATGGCCATCCACCCTTATTCCCGATCAAAAAGGCCCATCAAAAAATCGCAGGTCCAACACGATCAAGAGGGTCTTAGATATGTGGAATCGTAAATAAGATCGCTTAGAGAGTTTTGAATTTGGGTGGACAGATGACAATAAGAACAAGAAATTATCTGTAGTTGGATCCCAAGCAAGGCCAAGAGTTTTAGATATGTCACTGCCATCATCAAATTTAAGAAACTGCTACTTGTCCGCCTCATCTACACGCTCAAGCACTCTCGAATGAGTAAAGCACCATTTGCGAAGTCATTTTGTCTAGGGCCTCAGAGACTGCAAATGCTGCATGGAGCTTACACCCCATAATGAAGCTGGTTTGGTGCCAAACTTCAGGGTCTTCTAGACACGCACCTTCTCTTTTTGGTAAATCTTTCCACATAATACATTTACTATTATTATCAGGAACACTCACTCGGATGCAACGATATATCTTGCATATATCCTCAGTGACATCAACTGAATAAGCACGAAATTTAAACTAGTTGTTAAACAGTTTTGACTGAATGACACGTCCGGTCACAAATTCGTCACTAAGATACAAGAAGTGTACAAGAAGCCGCAGCCGATCCATCAACACATAACTCGAAGTCGTTGTGCTGTCCCATTTCAAGATACAATGATCACAATGAGGAGGATCGACAAAGCACATGTGTTTTATGTTCAGATACTCTTGCATAAATGCAGGGTATTGGTGCTTAAGGCTTGAGCGACGTTGGAGCTTACGCTCAAGGTTAATAAATCGACGATACGCTTGTGTGTATCATCAACTCAATGGAAGAACACTTGAGTGGCAAGTTAACAGAGTGCTCGCCTGAAGACAAGTAAAAGTTTTCACGAAATGCTTGAGTTCCTCCTTAGTGCCCGATGAAATGGCCTTGCTGTAGCTGTCAACCTCCCAAGCACGAGTTTGATCTGACCAATTCACGACAAGTCGTAGAACAATCAGTAAAGACATAAAGTGAAGTTTGTAAAAAGCGGGCTCAGTCAGCCGCAAACTAGTCGGAATGTTCCAATTTTTAATCGGGTGGGACCAAACTTGTGAGTGAAGCGGCATAATCCGATATTTGAGACTTAAATCAAATTTCAACCATATGACCTTCAGTATTAGCATAAGGTCACCAAGTCCAGACAGTATAGTTGTAGATCGAGTTTTTCTTTTAATTGCAACTGCTGCGCCAAACGTGGGATGACCAGATACAACTGATAGTCCGAATCTAGTAAAGCTGTACAAGGAAGAAATAGAAATGATCGAGAATGATCGCTGTGGCCAGTAGCACAACTTCTAATGGACCTTGGTGTGTAGCAAGAGAAGCAGATGCCGAAGGCAAAATGGTCAGTTAGCTGACGTCATCAAAGTACATCATGGTATGATGCCTCTTGCCACAACCGACCCACATATGGCCAGCTTTTGTAGCAGCATGTGTATGACGATGCAGACAAACATTTCCTGTGCACTCCCCAACGATTCAACTGCACGTATATGCGAGTTAACTTTTTCTGAAAACTCACCAAGCCTTCTTGAAAAAGTCGAGTCAATCTTCTTGAGCCCAATAATCTCATTGATTATGATTGGAACACTAGTCGCTTATTGTTCAAGCATTTGCTAAGAATGTATAAAGTCGCACGATAATTTGCACTTTGTCAACTTTTTTGTCAATAATTGAGTTAACCATGGATACGAAGTTTGCATATTCCGTGTACCCGCCGGAAAACGTAGTCAGTGTCTCTCTGGTAAGCACAGTCGATGAAAGCGATTACCATATAGAGGAGTTGACCGATCAGCGACCGAGTCAATATGGCGAAATGTTGACGATAAGAGACCCGATTCGGGCATTTCAAGCTGCCTTTTCAACCCAAATCCCACTGCCACAAACAGAGTCTGAAAGTTTCAGCTTAACAAACTACCTATTTCATCGTAGTCAAGACGTCCAGAGTGTCATGAGCAAGGTTAATGAGGCGTCCGTTACTCAGGCGCTCCCTCAATAAGCCGCATCGATATCGTCGCAGAGCCCATGGGACAAAAGTGTGCCGTCCCAGTGCAAAGGGCACGGCTGGAAGACACATGAAGAGCAAGCTCATCCCACTGATTGCAATTGATCGGATACTCCATATTGTCCACGAGACAATAAATCGTTTATGAATGATATTATAATTTCTCATTTGAATTATTAACAAGTGGCAAATGATTCCCCAAACCTAATCAAGAAGATGTGAATGGTCGGCTTAGTTGTGTTGCGCACGCGCGTACATATAAAACCATATATGTTTGTGCAGAAGTGCTTATGATTGGCTATTTTGTATAAGAGTCGTGCCGCAGTTCATAAAATTCTGAGCAGATCATAAAAACATAATCCACTCAAAGCTACTCTGTAAGCTCAGCTCATATTTGCGATAATGATCTAAATTACCTTGAGTGTCTCGGCCAATAGCCAGCTATGTGAAGCATAATCATTGAAGTTATTTTTTCATTATTTATATTGATATTTACCTTATCTTACAAATTTAGAAACATTTAATTGTAATAGCAATCAGTTTTAAAATGAGTGAATAAGTTATTAAGTACACTCGCTGACATTAAGCCAAATGGAGGGTCGCTTAGACTAGATCTTGTTGAAAACCCTTATTTATTAATGACTATTCTGTATAACTGTATTCTAACATATTAGTGTACTAATGTAATGTACTAGCGTAATGTACCAATGTAATATGCCAGACATATAATGATATGACCTCTCAATGCGTATTGCAGGCGGACTAACTCTCATTTTTGTCATGTTGTGAAATGAATTTGCTCCATTTGAACTGCTCTAAGTGTAGAAGCTCTCATTATGTTATTAGTTACACGTTCGGCTGGATGCCACTTGATAGACTGAATAAAGTAAACGCTTTATGTTAACTTCATAAGTTAAAATTCGATAGTCATATTAAATTCACTGTCAACAAAGCCTTTAAAGTTCTTGATTATATTAAGCGTTGGTCAAAGGAATTTGATGATCCTTGTACGACCAGGATACTTTGCACCTTTCGCTTGCCTAGAATTAAGTCAAGTACTCTGGTGAGTGGCCAGATCATGAGAGGCAGATTCTCGTCTTTAACGATGACTACGTCGGCCACTTGACTAGGACAAGCTGGAGATAGGAAGAGTGAGATATTCCTCACGCCAACGGGCCCCAAAAGATTTGGTCTAGGTAGACAACGAGTTGGCAGCCATCCAAGCGGTTATAATTCAACTTTTGTTAGATCTAGCTCCAAAATTATTGCTGAAGGTGTAGGAATCACAAAATGGGCCGGAGTCAAAACATCAAAGTCTAAGCCAGGATTCTCTGAAATTGAGGCTGAAGGGCCAGAATTAATAAGGCCGCTATTTGGCAAGCAAGAGTTCACAACTCCTCAAAACTGAGCAGTGACTGGCCAACACAGCGATAAAAGTAATGCTTTGCGTAGAGCGCGAGGGGCAATGAAGCGGAAGAATTGAAGAACAGCAGTAGCACGAGCATTGCTCAACATCGGATTTTCTACACTTTCAGATCGTTTTTGGCTTCTAAGTAGTTTGTGGCGTTGTCAAACTAAATCTGATTAGACTTAACACGCGTCGGGATGAATCTCCTCACAATGCTGTTGTTAAGTCCTGTACCAGCTCAAAGTGACGAAACAGACGAAGACCGATGTGTAGCACTTAACTGGTGGCTTAACTCGGAAACATCTGACGCACTTGTTGCCAACCCGGGACACAGTTTTCAAGCCGCCAATTGGCTGAAGGCGTAAGTGCAGGTTACGCTCATGAAACTCTTAGATGATCACCAGACTTATTGAGTGGTGTGTAGGCAGGATGATTGGATGACGGGCATCATAAGGCAGACTTAAGTTGCCCAGTCGGTCACCAACGCACAAAACTCCATAATCATCAATAAATGGCAACAGTGTCGCAATGGGGTGCTCCGTTTACTATCAAAGTCTTTATATCTATATATAAAAGAATAATAGTTCCTTTAAGAATGTGGGGAACGTTGAGACCATGATGTCGCCGGCGATGAAGAAACTTGAATATGTACGCAAACATCCGTTGCATAGGTGCAAATGAGTTGCCGAATTTGCAAGTACAAGTTATATCCGCATAAGGGGACTTGACGAGCAACACAGTCTTCCGAAGCTCAATCGGTGGTCTTTTGAGCACAATAGATGACGGCCATCCACCCTTATTCCTGACCTTAAGACTGGCCCATCAAAAAACGCAGGTCCAATATGACCAAGAGTGTCATAGATATGTGCAATCGTAGATAGGATGGATCGCTTAGAGAGTTTTGAATTTGGGTGGACAGACGACAATAAGAACAAGAAATTATCTGTAATTGGATGCCAAGCAAGGCCAAGAGTTTTAGATATGTCACTGCCATCATCAAATTTAAGAAACTGCTACTTGTCCGCCTCGTCTACACCTCTAGGTCCTCAGAGACTGCAAATGCTGCATGGAGCTTACACCCCATAATGAAGCTGGTTTGGTGCCAAACGTCAGGGTCTTCTAGACACGTACCTTCTCTTTTTGGTAAATCTTTCCACATTACACATTTACTATTATTATCAGGAACAGTCACTCGGATGCAACGATATATCTTGCATATATCCTCAGTGACATCAACTGAATAAGCACGAAATTTAAACTAGTTGTTAAACAGTTTTGACTGAATGACATGTCCGGTCACAAATTCGTCACTAAGATACAAGAAGTGTACAAGAAGCCGCAGCCGATCCATCAACACATAACTCGAAGTCGTTGTGCTGTCTCCTTTCAAGATACAATGATCACAATGAGGAGGATCGACAAAGCACATGTGTTTTATGTTCAAATACTCTTGCATAAATGCAGGGTATTGGTGCTTAAGGCTTGAGCGACGTTGGAGCTTACGCTCAAGGTTAATAAATCGACGATACGCTTGTGTGTATCATCAACTCAATGGACGAAAACTTGAGTGGCAAGTTAACAGAGTGCTCGCCTGAAGACGAGTAAAAGTTTTCACGAAATGCTTGAGTTCCTCCTTAGTGCCCGATGAAATGGCCTTGCTGTATCTGTCAACCTCCCAAAGTCGTCGAACAACCTCATCCAGAATTTAAGATTATCAATGATGTTTGGCTCAAACATTGACTACAAAACCAAGTCGAGTCTTTTGTAAGAAAGACAGTCCAAGCACGAGTTTGATCTGACCAACTCACGACAAGCCGTACAACAATCAACAAATCCGCACACTGAGGTTTGTAGAAAGCGGGGTCAGTCAGTCGTATATTGGTCCAATATGTTCCAATTTTTAATCTCATTTGCAATGCCGCGCTGAATATTCGTATAGTGGATGAGTGTGACCAGATACAACTGATAGTCCGAATCTGGTAAAGCTGTACAAGGAAGAAATAGGAATGATCGAGAATGATCGCCGTGGCCAGTAGCACAACTTCTGATGAACCTTCGTGTGCAGCAAGAGAAGTAGATGCCGATGGTAAAATGGTCCGTCAGCTGATTTCATCAAAGTGCATCATGGTATGATGCCTGTTGCCACAGACGACCCACATATGTCCAGTTTTTATAGCAGCATGTGTGTGACCAAGCAGCCAAACATTTCCTGTGCGCTCCCCAACGATTCTAGTGCACTCATATGCGAGTTAACTTTTTCTGAAAACTCACCAAGCTTTCCTGAAAAGTCGAGTCTATCTTCTTGAGCCCAATAAGCTCCTTGATTGCGATTGGAACACTAGTCGCTTATTGTTCAAGCGTTTGCTAAGAATGTCTAAAGTAGCACAATAATTTGCACATTGTCAGCTTCTTTGTCAATAATTGAGTTAAACATGGATACGAAGTTTGCATATTTCGTGTACCCGCCGGAAAACGTAGTCAGCTTTCTCTCTGGTAAGCACAGTCGATGAAAGCGATTAACATATATAGTTTTTTAGTCTCATTTGCAATGCCGGGCTGAATATTCGTATCGTGGATGGGTGTGACCAAACTTGTGAGTGAAGCGGCATAATCCAATATTTGAGACTTAAAGTAAATTTCCACCATATGACCTTCAGTATTAGCATTAGGTCACAAGACCAAACACTATAGTTGTAGATCGAGTTTTTCTTTTAATTGCAACTGCTGCGCCAAACGTGGGGTGACCAGATGTAACTGATAGTCCGAATCTAGTAAAACTGTACAAGGAAGAAATAGGAATGATCGAGAATGATCGCCGTGGCCAGTAGCACAACTTCTAATGAACCTTCGTGTACAGCAAGAGAAGTAGAGGTCGATGGTAAAATGGTCCGTCAGCTGATGTCATAAAAATGCAGCATGATATGATGAACGTTGCCACAGACGACCCACATATGTCCAGTTTTTGTAGCAGAATGTGTATGACCATGCAACCAAATATTTCCTGTGCGCTCCCCAACGATGCACGCATATTCGACTTAGCTTTATCTGAAAACTCATCAAGCTTTCCTGAAAAAGTCGAGTCAATCTTCTTGAGCCCAATAATCTCCTTGATTACGATTGGAGCACTAGTCGCTTATTGTTCAAGGGCTTGCTAAGAATGTCTAAAGTAGCACGATAATATGCACTGTCAACTTCTTTATCAACAATTGAGTTAAACATTGATACGAAGTTTGCATATTTCGTGTACCCGCCGGAAAACGTAGTCAGCTTTCTCTCTGGTAAGCACAGTCGATGAAAGCGATTAACATATATAGGAGTTGACCAATCAGCGATCGAGTCAGTGTGGCCAAATGTTGATGATAAGGGATGCGATTCGAGCATTTCAAGCAGCCTTTTCATCCCAAATCCCACTGCCACAAACAGAGTCTGAAAGTTTCAGCTTAACTAACTACCTATTACATCATAGTCAAGACGTTCCAGACCGTCATGAGCAAGGTTAATACGGCTTCCGTTACTCAGGCGCTCACTCAACAATCCGAAGCACAAAGCTTATGAGCATGAGTAAGACTCAAGCTGATGAACTTTGGTGGGGTCAATCGTCAAGGTTAGTGGGACAAAGAAGTCGATTCTGCGCCGAATTGGCATTTGAATAAAAAGAAAGCGTGCCTACAACGCGGATGGTTTATGTAGCATGCCTAGTGTATAATATTCTATACATATATATAAACATATATTGGAAGTTAAGTTGATATGCGGTTGGAAACGGAAGGTACGTTAGTGAATTTGAGAAAGATAAATATTTCAACTCCAAACCGCTTATAGGCAATTACTTTTGAGAAGTGAAACGACTAGACTCGCCACCAATTCAGGCCAGCTACATTTGGTTAAGAATCCACATCGTGGGAATTATATAACAGACAGTACATATATATTTTTTGCGGCTCTTTAATTACGTCGGCATCGAAATCGTCGCAGAGCCTGTGGGACAAAAGTGTGCCGCCACAGTGCAAAGGGCACGGCTGGAAGACACACGAAGAACAAGATCATCCCACTGATTGCAATTGATCGGATACTCCATATTGTCCACGAGACAATAAATCGTTTGTGAATGATATTATAACTTGTCCTTCTAATTATCAACAAGTGGCGAATGATTCCCAAAAGTTTATCAAGAAAATGTGAATCATCGGATTAGATGTGTTACGCACGCGCGTACATATAAACACATATATGTTTGTGGAGAAGTGTTTAAGATTGGTTATTTTGTATAAGCATCTTGCAGAAATTCTGAGCATACCATAAAAACATAATCCACTCAAAGCTACTCTGTAAGCTCAGCTCATATTTGTGTCTCGGCTAATACCCAGCTATGTGAAGCAAAATCATTTTATTACTTTTTTTTTATTCATATTGATTTTTACCTTATCTTACAAATTTAGAATTATTTAATTGTAATACCAATCAGTTTTAAAATGAGTGAATAACTTAATAACGGGAGATCACTTAGGTTAGATCTTGTTGAAAAACCTAATTGCATTATTTGCCCTGTGATCACTGAAAAGTCACTTCTAGGCGGCATACACTCAGTCAAGCCTGAGATGGAGTCCCCGATCTGCACTTAATTACTGCTCCGAGTCTCTTTGCAAAGCTTTACTTAATTTCTTTACATTGTGTGTTGAGACTTGTGCTTTCCCCGCTATTTACCTAATTTATTAATGATTATTCTGTATCACTGTGTACTAATGTAATGTACTAATGTAATATACTAATGTAATGTAGTAATGTAATGTACCAGTGTAATGTACCAATGTAATGTGCCAGACGTATAATGATATGACCTCTCAATGCGTATTGCAGGCGGACTAACTCTCATTTCTGTCATGTTTCATGTTGTGAAATGAATTTTCTCCATTTGAACTGCTTTCAGTGTAGAAGGTCTCTTCATGTTATTAGTTACACGTTCGACGGAATGCCACTTGATAGACTGAATAAACATCCGATTGTTCTACACTTCCAGATCGTATTTGGCTTCTTAACACACGTCGAGATGAATCTCCTCACAACGCCAATGCTGTTGTTAAGTCCTGTACCAGCTCAAGGTGACGAAGCAGACGAAGACCGATGTGTAGCACCTAATTGGTGGTCTGGTACGAACAACAGATTTGTAGAAAAAGGGACCGTAATATTCAACTCCAGTCAGAGAGTGACTTCAAATGAACTAGATGCTTCAATCCGCTCTTTTTCAGCAAATTGCTCATGATGTGCTCGATTAGCTGTGACTTAACTCGGAAACATCTGACGCACTTGTTGCCAACCCGGGACTCAGTTTTCAAGCCGCCAATTGGCTGAAGGCATAAATTGGCAAGCGGACTGCAGGTTACGCTCATGAAACTCTTTGATGATCGCCAGAGTTATTGGGTGGTGTTTGGGCAGGATGATGGGTGGGTGCTCTTGCTACCTAGTAAGCTGGCGTGTTACATAACTTGAAAATAGTAGACAGAGTGCTAAAAGAACGGAATAAAACAACCAGACAGAGATGTTCATGTTCGTCTTTTTTTACCCGCCCAACCCCTAAAAAGTCTAATATTCGGTGCCTTTACCCTATTAAAGATGCAAAACCATATTTATCTCAGGAGCCCATTAAACTATTTTAATCCATAATTAATTCCCTATATAGTTCATAATGGTGGTTTTAGTTCCGTTACTTTTAACATTAATTTTTGCAGTTTTGATTAATTACTAGTTTTCAAGTTTCATGTTTGGGAGTGTTACTTAATTACTAATAATTCATTCAATTTCTTTTTCTTCAATTTGGATCAATTGATATTTAATAAAAGCTTATGCTAGAAAGGCCCTTGGCTATATATTTATATATATGTGTATGTAATTTGAGTTAACGAAATCAGGCAGGTAATTACATATGACTTTGTATTCCACATCTGTTATATGGTCATTATTAGTTTGTTATTTTCTTACTTACAATCTCTGAGTGCGGTTACGCCGTACTTGCAGCGCCAAAGCAGCTGTGTTAGTAGTCCATCGTAGTCGACAGACCTGAAGACCTGTTTGTTACCATACCAAGTTTAGTTAATGCATTATAAAGTTAAATATTAATATCAGATTTTAGATTTGCGTCCGAGACTTCGGCACTGACCCCCTTTAGTGGGCCGGCATTGCTGCACGTGAGCACTGTACTGATATATTCCCCGTATTGCACACCCAACAGATTAACAGCAAGTTAATTGTTAACGACAGCAATACGCTGGTCGCACTCGAACTGGCCAACTGTGCAGCTTCAATTACAGAAAGGGCACTGACACACTGTAAGTGACCACAATTTGAATCATTGGTGTAGCCGCCCTGGCACAATTTGGTTGTTATGGCAGCCGCCACGTTTCGGGGAGACGCCTATACACCAAAAAATCATTTACGTAATATGCTATGCCTGGTTTTTATAATATATTTACACAATTTCTATCCAATATTGGTGGGGACGCACTTTTCACCGATTTTAGTATCGGTTTCTTTCAAATAATATCACTAAAGCGAGCTTTAGTATGACGATGCCGTCAAGTTCTTTTTCAATAAGAATATTCTTGTACACGTCGTCAATTGTAGAAAGGAGAAGCATTGGCCGGAACCAACTGTGAGAGCGTGGCTACGCACAAATGCTCTGAGTCAGAGTTGCTAATTTGGTCACCGATTAGAGTTGCTAATTAGGTCACAAAGGACTGTGAATGGTTCGGCCAACGCTTCATTATCGGTCAGCTGTTTACATGTGTGCTTACAGGCTGATCGTTGTTACAGTCGCGTCTCAAAAAGCGTTACCAGTGCGAATTGTTCTCATTTTTGTTTGTTTGTTAATATTAATGTGCATATAGGTACACCACTACAATGTCGACGGGGATGAATAAACTTGAATATGTACGCAAACATCCGTTGCATAGGTGCAAATGAGATTCCGGATTTTTCAAGTGCAACTTATATTCACATAAGGGGATTTGACGAGCAACACAGTCTTCCGAAGCTCAATCGATGGTCTTTTGAGCACACTACACGACGGCCACCTACTATTATTCCCGACCAAAAAGGCCCATCAGAAAATCGCAGGTCTAATATGACCAAGAGGGTCATACATATCGTAGGTAAGATGGATCGCTTGGACAGTTTTGAATTTGGGTGGACAGATGACAATAAGAACAAGAAATTATCTGTAGTTGGATCCCAAGCAAGACCAAGAGTTTTAGATATGTCACTGCTATCATCAAATTTAAGAAACTATTCCAAGCACTCTCGAATGAATAGAGCACCATTTGCGAATTTATTTTGTCTAGGGCCTCAGAGACTGCAAATGCTGCATGAAGCTTACAGTCCATAATGAAGCTGGTTTGGTGCCAAACGTCATGGTGTCAAACTTCTAGACACGTACCTTCTCTTTTGGTAAATCTCTCCACATAATACATTTACTATTATTATCAGGAACAGTCACTCGGATGCAACGATATATCTTGCATATATCCTCAGTGACATCAACTGAATAAGCACGAAATTTAAGCAAGTTGTTAAACAGTTTTGACTGAGTGGCATGTCCGGTCATAAATTCATCATTACAAGAAATCCACAAGAACCCGCAGCCGACCCAGCAAAACACAACCCGAAGTCGTCGAGCAACCTAATACAGAATTTAAGATCAACAATGATGTTTGACTCAAACGTTGACTACCCAACCAAGTCGAGTCTTTTGTAGCGAAGACAGTCCAAGCACGAGTTTGATCTGACCAACTCACGACAAGTCGTAGAACAATCAACAAAGCGGGGTTAGTCAGTCGTATATTGGTCGGAATGTTCCAATTTTTAGTCTCATTTGCAATGCCGGGCTGAATATTCGTATCGTGAATGGGTGAGACCAAACTTGTTAGTGAAGCGGCATAATCCAATATTTGAGACTTAAAGTAAATTTCCACCATATGACCTTCAGTATTAGCATTAGGTCACCAAGACCAAACACTATAGTTGTAGATCGAGTTTTTCTTTTAATTGCAACTGCTGCGCCAAACGTGGGGTGACTAGATGTAACTGATAGTCCGAATCTAATAAAACTGTACAAGGAAGGAATAGGAATAATCAAGAATGATCGCCGTGGCCAGTAGCACAACTTCTGATGAACCTTCGTGTACAGCAAGAGAAGTAGAGGTCGATGGTAAAATGGTCCGTCAGCTGATGTCATCAAAATGCAGCATGATATGATGAACGTTGCCACAGACGACTCACATATGTCCAGTTTTTGTAGCAGAATGTGTATGACCATGCAACCAAATATTTCATGTGCGCTCCCCAACGATGCACGCATATTCGACTTAGCTTTATCTGAAAACTCATCAAGCTTTCCTGAAAAAGTCGAGTCAATCTTCTTGAGCCCAATAATCTCCTTGATTACGATTGGGGCACTAGTCGCTTATTGTTCAAGGGCTTGCTAAGAATGTCTAAAGTAGCACCATAATATGCACTTTGTCAACTTCTTTATCAACAATTGAGTTAAACATGGATACGAAGTTTGTATATTTCGTGTACCCGCCGGAAAACGTAGTCAGCTTTCTCTCTGGTAAGCACAGTCGATGAAAGCGATTAACATATATAGGAGTTGATCAATCAGCGACCGAGTTAATATAGCTAAATGTAGACGATAAGGGATGCGATTCGAGCATTTCAAGCTACCCACTGCCACAAACAGAGTCTGAAAGTTTCAGCTTAACTAACTACCTATTTCGTCGTAGTCAAGACGTTCCAGACCGTCATGAGCACGGTTAATACGGCTTCCGTTACTCCGGCGCTCACTCAATAATCCGAAGCACCAAGCTTGTGAGCATGAGTAAGACTCAAGCTGATGAACTTTGGTGGGGTCAATCGTCAAGGTTAGTGGGACAAAGAAGTCGATTCTGCGCCGAATTGGCATTTGAATAAAAAGAAAGCGTGCCTACAACGCGGATGGTTTATGTAGCATGCCTAGTGTATAATATTCTATACATATATATAAACATATATTGGAAGTTAAGTTGATATGCGGTTGGAAACGGAAGGTACGTTAGTGAATTTGAGAAAGATAAATATTTCAACTCCAAACCGCTTATAGGCAATTACTTTTGAGAAGTGAAACGACTAGACTCGCCACCAATTCAGGCCAGCTACATTTGGTTAAGAATCCACATCGTGGGAATTATATAACAGACAGTACATATATATTTTTTGCGGCTCTTTAATTACGTCGGCATCGAAATCGTCGCAGAGCCTGTGGGACAAAAGTGTGCCGCCACAGTGCAAAGGGCACGGCTGGAAGACACACGAAGAACAAGATCATCCCACTGATTGCAATTGATCGGATACTCCATATTGTCCACGAGACAATAAATCGTTTGTGAATGATATTATAACTTGTCCTTCTAATTATCAACAAGTGGCGAATGATTCCCAAAAGTTTATCAAGAAAATGTGAATCATCGGATTAGATGTGTTACGCACGCGCGTACATATAAACACATATATGTTTGTGGAGAAGTGTTTAAGATTGGTTATTTTGTATAAGCATCTTGCAGAAATTCTGAGCATACCATAAAAACATAATCCACTCAAAGCTACTCTGTAAGCTCAGCTCATATTTGTGTCTCGGCTAATACCCAGCTATGTGAAGCAAAATCATTTTATTACTTTTTTTTTATTCATATTGATTTTTACCTTATCTTACAAATTTAGAATTATTTAATTGTAATACCAATCAGTTTTAAAATGAGTGAATAACTTAATAACGGGAGATCACTTAGGTTAGATCTTGTTGAAAAACCTAATTGCATTATTTGCCCTGTGATCACTGAAAAGTCACTTCTAGGCGGCATACACTCAGTCAAGCCTGAGATGGAGTCCCCGATCTGCACTTAATTACTGCTCCGAGTCTCTTTGCAAAGCTTTACTTAATTTCTTTACATTGTGTGTTGAGACTTGTGCTTTCCCCGCTATTTACCTAATTTATTAATGATTATTCTGTATCACTGTGTACTAATGTAATGTACTAATGTAATATACTAATGTAATGTAGTAATGTAATGTACCAGTGTAATGTACCAATGTAATGTGCCAGACGTATAATGATATGACCTCTCAATGCGTATTGCAGGCGGACTAACTCTCATTTCTGTCATGTTTCATGTTGTGAAATGAATTTTCTCCATTTGAACTGCTTTCAGTGTAGAAGGTCTCTTCATGTTATTAGTTACACGTTCGACGGAATGCCACTTGATAGACTGAATAAACATCCGATTGTTCTACACTTCCAGATCGTATTTGGCTTCTTAACACACGTCGAGATGAATCTCCTCACAACGCCAATGCTGTTGTTAAGTCCTGTACCAGCTCAAGGTGACGAAGCAGACGAAGACCGATGTGTAGCACCTAATTGGTGGTCTGGTACGAACAACAGATTTGTAGAAAAAGGGACCGTAATATTCAACTCCAGTCAGAGAGTGACTTCAAATGAACTAGATGCTTCAATCCGCTCTTTTTCAGCAAATTGCTCATGATGTGCTCGATTAGCTGTGACTTAACTCGGAAACATCTGACGCACTTGTTGCCAACCCGGGACTCAGTTTTCAAGCCGCCAATTGGCTGAAGGCATAAATTGGCAAGCGGACTGCAGGTTACGCTCATGAAACTCTTTGATGATCGCCAGAGTTATTGGGTGGTGTTTGGGCAGGATGATGGGTGGGTGCTCTTGCTACCTAGTAAGCTGGCGTGTTACATAACTTGAAAATAGTAGACAGAGTGCTAAAAGAACGGAATAAAACAACCAGACAGAGATGTTCATGTTCGTCTTTTTTTACCCGCCCAACCCCTAAAAAGTCTAATATTCGGTGCCTTTACCCTATTAAAGATGCAAAACCATATTTATCTCAGGAGCCCATTAAACTATTTTAATCCATAATTAATTCCCTATATAGTTCATAATGGTGGTTTTAGTTCCGTTACTTTTAACATTAATTTTTGCAGTTTTGATTAATTACTAGTTTTCAAGTTTCATGTTTGGGAGTGTTACTTAATTACTAATAATTCATTCAATTTCTTTTTCTTCAATTTGGATCAATTGATATTTAATAAAAGCTTATGCTAGAAAGGCCCTTGGCTATATATTTATATATATGTGTATGTAATTTGAGTTAACGAAATCAGGCAGGTAATTACATATGACTTTGTATTCCACATCTGTTATATGGTCATTATTAGTTTGTTATTTTCTTACTTACAATCTCTGAGTGCGGTTACGCCGTACTTGCAGCGCCAAAGCAGCTGTGTTAGTAGTCCATCGTAGTCGACAGACCTGAAGACCTGTTTGTTACCATACCAAGTTTAGTTAATGCATTATAAAGTTAAATATTAATATCAGATTTTAGATTTGCGTCCGAGACTTCGGCACTGACCCCCTTTAGTGGGCCGGCATTGCTGCACGTGAGCACTGTACTGATATATTCCCCGTATTGCACACCCAACAGATTAACAGCAAGTTAATTGTTAACGACAGCAATACGCTGGTCGCACTCGAACTGGCCAACTGTGCAGCTTCAATTACAGAAAGGGCACTGACACACTGTAAGTGACCACAATTTGAATCATTGGTGTAGCCGCCCTGGCACAATTTGGTTGTTATGGCAGCCGCCACGTTTCGGGGAGACGCCTATACACCAAAAAATCATTTACGTAATATGCTATGCCTGGTTTTTATAATATATTTACACAATTTCTATCCAATATTGGTGGGGACGCACTTTTCACCGATTTTAGTATCGGTTTCTTTCAAATAATATCACTAAAGCGAGCTTTAGTATGACGATGCCGTCAAGTTCTTTTTCAATAAGAATATTCTTGTACACGTCGTCAATTGTAGAAAGGAGAAGCATTGGCCGGAACCAACTGTGAGAGCGTGGCTACGCACAAATGCTCTGAGTCAGAGTTGCTAATTTGGTCACCGATTAGAGTTGCTAATTAGGTCACAAAGGACTGTGAATGGTTCGGCCAACGCTTCATTATCGGTCAGCTGTTTACATGTGTGCTTACAGGCTGATCGTTGTTACAGTCGCGTCTCAAAAAGCGTTACCAGTGCGAATTGTTCTCATTTTTGTTTGTTTGTTAATATTAATGTGCATATAGGTACACCACTACAATGTCGACGGGGATGAATAAACTTGAATATGTACGCAAACATCCGTTGCATAGGTGCAAATGAGATTCCGGATTTTTCAAGTGCAACTTATATTCACATAAGGGGATTTGACGAGCAACACAGTCTTCCGAAGCTCAATCGATGGTCTTTTGAGCACACTACACGACGGCCACCTACTATTATTCCCGACCAAAAAGGCCCATCAGAAAATCGCAGGTCTAATATGACCAAGAGGGTCATACATATCGTAGGTAAGATGGATCGCTTGGACAGTTTTGAATTTGGGTGGACAGATGACAATAAGAACAAGAAATTATCTGTAGTTGGATCCCAAGCAAGACCAAGAGTTTTAGATATGTCACTGCTATCATCAAATTTAAGAAACTATTCCAAGCACTCTCGAATGAATAGAGCACCATTTGCGAATTTATTTTGTCTAGGGCCTCAGAGACTGCAAATGCTGCATGAAGCTTACAGTCCATAATGAAGCTGGTTTGGTGCCAAACGTCATGGTGTCAAACTTCTAGACACGTACCTTCTCTTTTGGTAAATCTCTCCACATAATACATTTACTATTATTATCAGGAACAGTCACTCGGATGCAACGATATATCTTGCATATATCCTCAGTGACATCAACTGAATAAGCACGAAATTTAAGCAAGTTGTTAAACAGTTTTGACTGAGTGGCATGTCCGGTCATAAATTCATCATTACAAGAAATCCACAAGAACCCGCAGCCGACCCAGCAAAACACAACCCGAAGTCGTCGAGCAACCTAATACAGAATTTAAGATCAACAATGATGTTTGACTCAAACGTTGACTACCCAACCAAGTCGAGTCTTTTGTAGCGAAGACAGTCCAAGCACGAGTTTGATCTGACCAACTCACGACAAGTCGTAGAACAATCAACAAAGCGGGGTTAGTCAGTCGTATATTGGTCGGAATGTTCCAATTTTTAGTCTCATTTGCAATGCCGGGCTGAATATTCGTATCGTGAATGGGTGAGACCAAACTTGTTAGTGAAGCGGCATAATCCAATATTTGAGACTTAAAGTAAATTTCCACCATATGACCTTCAGTATTAGCATTAGGTCACCAAGACCAAACACTATAGTTGTAGATCGAGTTTTTCTTTTAATTGCAACTGCTGCGCCAAACGTGGGGTGACTAGATGTAACTGATAGTCCGAATCTAATAAAACTGTACAAGGAAGGAATAGGAATAATCAAGAATGATCGCCGTGGCCAGTAGCACAACTTCTGATGAACCTTCGTGTACAGCAAGAGAAGTAGAGGTCGATGGTAAAATGGTCCGTCAGCTGATGTCATCAAAATGCAGCATGATATGATGAACGTTGCCACAGACGACTCACATATGTCCAGTTTTTGTAGCAGAATGTGTATGACCATGCAACCAAATATTTCATGTGCGCTCCCCAACGATGCACGCATATTCGACTTAGCTTTATCTGAAAACTCATCAAGCTTTCCTGAAAAAGTCGAGTCAATCTTCTTGAGCCCAATAATCTCCTTGATTACGATTGGGGCACTAGTCGCTTATTGTTCAAGGGCTTGCTAAGAATGTCTAAAGTAGCACCATAATATGCACTTTGTCAACTTCTTTATCAACAATTGAGTTAAACATGGATACGAAGTTTGTATATTTCGTGTACCCGCCGGAAAACGTAGTCAGCTTTCTCTCTGGTAAGCACAGTCGATGAAAGCGATTAACATATATAGGAGTTGATCAATCAGCGACCGAGTTAATATAGCTAAATGTAGACGATAAGGGATGCGATTCGAGCATTTCAAGCTACCCACTGCCACAAACAGAGTCTGAAAGTTTCAGCTTAACTAACTACCTATTTCGTCGTAGTCAAGACGTTCCAGACCGTCATGAGCACGGTTAATACGGCTTCCGTTACTCCGGCGCTCACTCAATAATCCGAAGCACCAAGCTTGTGAGCATGAGTAAGACTCAAGCTGATGAACTTTGGTGGGGTCAATCGTCAAGGTTAGTGGGACAAAGAAGTCGATTCTGCGCCGAATTGGCATTTGAATAAAAAGAAAGCGTGCCTACAACGCGGATGGTTTATGTAGGTTGCCTAGTGTATAATATTCTATACATATATATAAACATATATTGGAAGTTAAGTTGATATGCAGTTGGAAACGGAAGGTACGTTAGTGAATTTGAGAAAGATAAATATTTCAACTCCAAACCGCTTATAGGCAATTACTTTTGAGAAGTGAAACGACTAGACTCGCCACCAATTCAGGCCAGCTACATTTGGTTAAGAATCCACATCGTGGGACTTATATAACAGACAGTACATATATATTTTTTGCGGCTCTTCAATTACGTCGGCATCGAAATCGTCGCAGAGCCTGTGGGACAAAAGTGTGCCGCCACAGTGCAAAGGGCACGGCTGGAAGACACACGAAGAACAAGATCATCCCACTGATTGCAATTGATCGGATACTCCATATTGTCCACGAGACAATAAAACGTTTGTGAATGATATTATAACTTCTCCTTCTAATTATCAACAAGTGGCGAATGATTCCCAAAAGTTTATCAAGAAAATGTGAATCATCGGATTAGATGTGTTACGCACGCGCGTACATATAAACACATATATGTTTGTGGAGAAGTGTTTAAGATTGGTTATTTTGTATAAGCATCTTGCAGAAATTCTGAGCATACCATAAAAACATAATCCACTCAAAGCTACTCTGTAAGCTCAGCTCATATTTGTGTCTCGGCTAATACCCAGCTATGTGAAGCAAAATCATTTTATTACTTTTTTTTTATTCATATTGATATTTACCTTATCTTACAAATTTAGAAATATTTAATTGTAATACCAATCAGTTTTAAAATGAGTGAATAACTTAATAACGGGGGATCACTTAATCTAGATCTTGTTGAAAAACCTAATTGCATTATTTGCCCTGTGATCACTGAAAAGTCACTTCTAGGCGGCATACACTCAGTCAAACCTGAGATGGAGTCCCCGATCTGCACTTAATTACTGCTCCGAGTCTCTTTGCAAAGCTTTACTTAATTTCTTTACATTGTGTGTTGAGACTTGTGCTTTCCCCGCTATTTACCTAATTTATTAATGATTGTTCTGTATCACTGTTTACTAATGTAATGTACTAATGTAATATACTAATGTAATGTAGTAATGTAATGTACCAGTGTAATGTACCAATGTAATGTGCCAGACGTATAATGATATGACCTCTCAATGCGTATTGCAGGCGGACTAACTCTCATTTCTGTCATGTTTCATGTTGTGAAATGAATTTTCTCCATTTGAACTGCTTTAAGTGTAGAAGGTCTCTTCATGTTATTAGTTACACGTTCGACGGAATGCCACTTGATAGACTGAATAAACATCCGATTGTTCTACACTTCCAGATCGTATTTGGCTTCTTAACACACGTCGAGATGAATCTCCTCACAACGCCAAGAAATTATGCTGTTGTTAACTCCTGCAACAGCTCAAGGTGACGAATCAGACGAAGATCGATGTGTAGCACTGGGGGTCTGGTACGAACAACACATTTGTAGAAAAAGGGACCGTAATATTCAACTCCAGTCAGAGAGTGACTTCAAATGAACTAGATGCTTCAAACCGCTCTTTTTCACCAAATTGCTCATGATGTGCTCGATTAGCTGTGGCTGAACTCGGAAATATCTGACGCACTTGTTGCCAACCCGGGACTCAGTTTTCAAGCCGCCAATTGGCTGAAGGCATAAATTGGCAAGCGGACTGCAGGTTAAGCTCATGAAACTCTTTGATGATCGCCAGAGTTATTGGGTGGTGTTTTGGCAGGATGATTGGATAACGGGCGATCACCAACGCACAAAACTACATAACCATAAGTAAATGACAACAGTGACGCAATGGGGCTACATTTCCTGAGTGCTCCTTTTGCTAGCAAAGTCTTTATATCTTCCCAAATATGGGCATGATGGACAAGACGAAAAAGAATAACAGTTACTTTAAGAATGTGTGATACGTTGAGACCATGATGTCGACGGCGATGAAGAAACTTGAATATGTAAGCAAACATCCGTTGCATAGGTGCAAATGAGTTGCCGAATTTGCAAGTGCAAGTTACATCCGCATAAGGGAACTTGACGAGTAACACAGTCTTCCGAAACTCAATCGACGGTCTTTTGAGCACACTAGTCGACGGCCATCCACCATTATTCCCGACCAAAAAGGCCTATCAAAAAATCACAGGTCCAACACGACCAAGAGGGTCATAGATATGTGGAATCGTAAATAAGATCGCTTAGAGAGTTTTGAATTTGGGTGGACAGATGACAATAAGAACAAGAAATTATTTGTAGTTGGATCCCAAGCAAGGCCAAGAGTTTTAGATATGTCACTGCCATCATCAAATTTAAGAAACTGCTCCTTGTCCGCCTCATCAACGCGCTCAAGCACTCTCGAATGAATAGAGCACCATTTGCGAAGTCATTTTGTCTAGGGCCTCAGAGACTGCAATTGCTGCATGGAGCTTACACCCCATAATGAAGCTGGTTTGGTGCCAAACGTCAGGGTGTCCAGCTTCTAGACACGTACCTTCTCTTTCCACATAATACATTTACTATTGTTATCAGGAACACTCACTCGGATGCAACGATATATCTTGCATATATCCTCAGTGAGATCAACTGAATAAGCACGAAATTTAAACAAGTTGTTAAACAGTTTTGACTGAATGACATGTCCGGTCACAAATTCGTCATTAAGGTACAAGAAGTCCACAAGAAGCCGCAGCCGATCCATCAAAACACAACCCAAAGTCGTCGTGCTGTCCCCTTTCAAGACACAATGATCACAATGAGGAGGATTGACAAGGGACTTGTGTTTTATGTTCAAATACTCTTGCATTAATGCAGAGTATTGTTGCTTGAGGCTTGAGCGTGGTTGGAGCTTGCGCTCAAGGTTAATAAATCGACGATAAGCTTGTATGTATCATCAACTCGATGGAAGAAAACTTGGATGGCAAGTTAATAGAGTGCTCTCTTGATGACGAGTAAAAGTATTCACGAAATGCTTGAATTCCTTCTTAGTGCCCGAAGAAATGACCGTGCTGCAGCTGTCAACCTCCCAAAGTCGTCGAACAACCTCATACAGAATTTAAGATCAACAATGGTGTTTGACTCAAACGTTGACTACCAAACCAAGTCGAGTCTTTTGTAGCGAAGACAGTCCAAGCACGAGTTTGATCTGACCAACTCACGACAAGTCGTAGAACAATCAACAAAGCGGGGTTAGTCAGTCGTATATTGGTCGGAATGTTCCAATTTTTAGTCTCATTTGCAATGCCGGGCTGAATATTCGTATCGTGGATGGGTGAGACCAAACTTCTGAGTGAAGCGGCATAATCCGATATTTGAGACTTAAAATAGATTTCCACAATACGACCTTCAATATTAGCATTAGGTCACAAGACCAAACACTATAGTTGTAGATTGAGTTTTTCTTTTAATTGCAACTGCTGCGCCAAACGTGGGGTGACCAGATGTAACTGATAGCCCGAATCTAGTAAAGCTGTACAAGGAAGGAATAGGAATAATCAAGAATGATCGCCGTGGCCAGTAGCACAACTTCTGATGAACCTTCGTGCGCAGCAAGAGAAGTAGAGGACGATGGTAAAATGGTACGTCAGCTGATGTCATCAAAGTGCAGCATGATATGATGCATTTTGTCACAGACGACCCACATATGTCCAGTTTTTGTAGCAGATTGTGTATGACCATGCAACCAAACATTTCCTGTGCGCTCCCCAACGATTCAAGTGCGCGCATATGCGAGTTAGCTTTATCTGAAAACTCACCAAGCTTTCCTGAAAAAGTCGAGTCAATCTTCTTGAGCCCAATATTCTCATTAATTACGATTGGAACACTAGTCGCTTATTGTACAAGGGCTTGCTAAGAATGCCTAAAGTAGCACCATAATATGCACTTTGTCAACTTCTTTATCAACAATTGAGTTAAACATGGATACGAAGTTTGCATATTTCGTGTACCCGCCGGAAAACGTAGTCAGCTTTCTCTCTGGTAAGCACAGTCGATGAAAGCGATTAACATATATAGGAGTTGACCAATCAGCGATCGAGTCAATATGGTGAAATGTAGATGATAAGGGATGCGATTCGAGCATTTCAAGCTGCCTTTTCAACCCAAATCCCACTGCCACAAACAGAGTCTGAAAGTTTCAGATTAACTAACTACCTATTGAATCGTAGTCAAGACGTTCCAGACCGTCATGAGCAAGGTTAATATGGCTTCCGTTACTCAGGCGCTCACTCAATAATCCGAAGCACAAAGCTTGTGAGCATGAGTAAGACTCAAGCTGATGAACTTTGGTGGTCAATCGTCAATCGTCAAGGTTAGTGGGACAAATAAGTCGAGTCTGCGCCGAATTGGCGTTTGAATAAAGAGAAAGCGTGGCTACAACGCGGATGGTTTATATACGCCTTGTGTATAATATTCTATACATATATATATATGTTTATATATATTGGAAGTTAAGTTGATATGCGGTTGGAAACGGAAGGTACGGTAGAGAATTTGAGAAAGATAAATATTTCAACTCCAAACCGCTTATAGGCAATTACTTTTGAGAAGTGAAACGACTAGACTCGCCACCAATGCTAGCCAGCTACATGTGGTTAAGAATCCACATCATGGGAATTATATAACAGACAGTTTATATATATTTTTGCGGCTCTTCAATTACGTCGGCATTGAAATCGTTGCAGAGCCTGTGGGACAAAAGTGTGCCGCCATAGGGCAAAGGGCACGGCTGGAAGACACAGGAAGAACAAGATCATCCCACTGATTGCAATTGATCGGATACTCCATATTGTCCACGAGACAATAAATCGCTTGTGAATAATATTATAACTTCTACTTCTAATTATCAACAAGTGGCGAATGATTCCCAAAAGTTTATCAAGAAGATGTGAATCGTTGGATTAGATGTGTTGCACACCCGCGTACATATAAACACATATATGTTTGTGCAGAAGTGTTTATAAAATTCTGAGCATACCATAAAAACCTAATCCACTCAAAGCTACTCTGTAAGCTCAGCTCATATTTGTGTCTCGGCTAATAGCCAGCTATGTGAAGCAAAATCATTTTATTAGTTTTTTTTTTATTCATATTGATATTTACCTTATCTTACAAATTTAGAAATATTTAATTGTAATAGCAATCAGTGTTAAAATGAGTGAATAGCTTAATAACGGAGGATCACTTAGGCTAGATCTTGTTGAAAAAAACTTAATTGCATTATTTGTCCTGTGATAACTGAAAAGTCACTTCTGGGCGGCATACACTCAGTCAAGCCTGGGTGTTCGCCAGGTTCAGATGGAGTCCCGGAATGTGTACTTAATTACTGTTCTGAGTCTCTTTGCAAAGCTTTACTTGAATTCTTTACATTGTATGTTGAGACTTGTGCTTTGCCCGCTATTTAACTTATTTATTAATGACTGTTCTGTATGGCTGTATTCCAACATATTAGTGGACTAATGTAATGTACTAATGTAATATACCAATGTAATGTAGTAATGTAATGTACTCGTGTATTGTACCATTGTAATGTGCCAGACGTATAATGATATGACCTCTCAATGCGTATTGCAGGCGGATTAGCTCTCATTTTTGTCATGGTGTGAAATGAATTTGCTCCATTTGAACTGCTCTAAGTGTAGAAGCTCTCTTCATGTTATTACTTACACGTTCGACGAGATGCCACTTGATAGACTGAATAAAGTAAAAGCTTTAGGTATACTTCAAAAGATAAAATTCGATAGTCATATTAAATTCACTGTCAACAAGGCCTTTAAAGTTCTTGATTTTATTAAACGTTGGTCAAAGGAATTTAATGACCCTTGTACGACCAGGATACTTTTCACCTTTCACTTGCCTAGAATTAAGTCAAGTACTCTGGTGAGTGGTCAGATCATGGGATGAGGCAGATTCTCGTCTTTAACGATGACTACGTCGGCCACTTGACTAGGGCAAGCTGGAGATAGGAGGACTGAGAAATTCCTCCCGCCAACGTGCCCAAAAGATTTGGTGTAGGTGGACAACGCGTTGGCAGCCATCCAAGCGGTTATAATTCAACTTTTGTTAGATCTGGCTCCAAAATTGTTGCTGGAGGTCTACTAATCACAAAATGGGCCGGAGTCAAAACATCCAAGTCTAAGCCAGGATTCTCTGAAATTGAGACTGAAGCGACAGAATTAATAATGCCCACTATTTAGCAAACAAGAGTTCGCAACTCCTCAAAACTGAGTAGTAGCACGAGCAGTGCTCAACATCCGATTTTTCTACACTTCCAGATCGTTTTTGGCTTCTACGAAGTTTGTGGCGTTGTCAAACTAACTCTGACTAGGCTTAACACACGTCGAGATGAATCTCCTGCCAACGCCAAGAAATTATGCTGTTGTTAAGTCCTGTACCAACTCAAGGTGACGAAGACCGATGTGTAGCACTTAACTGGTGGTCGGGTACGAACAACAGATTTGTAGAAAAAGGGACCATAATATTCAACTCCAGTCGAAGAGTGACTTCAAATGAAGGGAAATGGGGTGGGTGCTATCTAGTAAGCTGGCGTGTCACATAACTAAAAAATAGTTGACAGAGTAGCTAACAGAATCCATTAATGATATATTTAGATCGAAGAACAGATATGTTGATGTTCATCACTATTTCTTCAGGATGATTCGGTCAACCTCCGCTCACATATGATCCGATACTCGCACAAGTTGGTGCACTTTATGCCAATCAGATGTTAGATTTGCGTCCGAGACTTCGGCACTGACCCCCTTTAATGGGCCGGTACCGCTGCACGTGAGCACTGTACTGATATATTCCCCGTATTGCACACCCAACAGATTAACAGCAAGTTAATTGTTAACGGCAGCAATACGCTGGTCGCGCTCGAACTGGCGGGGAGACGCCTATACACAAAAACATCATTTACGTAATATGCTATGCCTGGTTTTTATAATATATTTACACAATTTCTATCCAATATTGGTGGGGACGCACTTTTCACCGATTTTAGTATCGGTTTCTTTCAAATAATATCACTAAAGCGAGCTTTAGTATGACGATGCCGTCAAGTTCTTTTTCAATAAGAATATTCTTGTACACGTCGTCAATTGTAGAAAGGAGAAGCATTGGCCGGAACCAACTGTGAGAGCGTGGCTACGCACAAATGCTCTGAGTCAGAGTTGCTAATTTGGTCACCGATTAGAGTTGCTAATTAGGTCACAAAGGACTGTGAATGGTTCGGCCAACGCTTCATTATCGGTCAGCTGTTTACATGTGTGCTTACAGGCTGATCGTTGTTACAGTCGCGTCTCAAAAAACGTTACCAGTGCGAATTGTTCTCATTTTTTTTTGTTTGTTAATATTAATGTGCATATAGGTACACCACTACAATGTCGACGGGGATGAATAAACTTGAATATGTACGCAAACATCCGTTGCATAGGTGCAAATGAGATTCCGGATTTTTCAAGTGCAACTTATATTTACATAAGGGGACTTGACGAGCAACACAGTCTTCCGAAGCTCAATCGATGGTCTTTTGAGCACACTACACGACGGCCATCCACCAATATTCCCGACCAAAAAGGCCCATCAGAAAATCGCAGGTCTAATATGACCAATAGGGTCTTAGATATGTGCAATCGTAGGTAAGATGGATCGCTGGGAGAATTTTAAATTTGGGTGGACAGATGACAATAAGAACAAGAAATTATTTGTAGTTGGATCCCAAGCAAGGCCAAGAGTTTTAGATATGTCACTGCCATCATAAAATTTAAGAAACTGTTCCTTGTCCGCCTCATCAATACGCGCAAGCACTCTCGAATGAAAAGAGCACCATTTGCGAAGTCATTTTGTCTAGGGCCTGCAAATGCTGCATGGAGCTTACAGCCCATAATGAAGCTGGTTTGGTGCCAAACGTCATGGTGTCCAGCTTCTAGACACGTACCTTCTCTTTTGGTAAATCTCTCCACATAATACATTTACTATTATTATCAGGAACAGTCACTCGGATGCAACGATATATCTTGCATATATCCTCAGTGACATCAACTGAATAAGCACGAAATTTAAGCAAGTTGTTAAACAGTTTTGACTGAGTGGCATGTCCGGTCACAAATTCATCATTACAAGAAGTCCACAAGAACCCGCAGCCGACCCAGCAAAACACAACCCGAAGTCGTCGAGCAACCTCATACAGAATTTAAGATCAACAATGATGTTTGACTCAAACGTTGACTACCCAACCAAGTCGAGTCTTTTGTAGCGAAGACAGTCCAAGCACGAGTTTGATCTGACGAACTCACGACAAGTCGTAGAACAATCAACAAAGCGGGGTTAGTCAGTCGTATATTGGTCGGAATGTTCCAATTTTTAGTCTCATTTGCAATGCCGGGCTGAATATTCGTATCGTGAATGGGTGAGACCAAACTTGTTAGTGAAGCGGCATAATCCGATATTTGAGACTTAAAGTAAATTTCCACCATATGACCTTCAGTACTAGCATTTGGTCACCAAGACCAAACACTATAGTTGTAGATTGAGTTTTCCTTTTAATTGCAACTGCTGCGCCAAACATGGGGTGACCAGATGTAACTGATAGTCCGAATCTAGTAAAACTGTAGAAGGACGAAATAGGAATGATCGAGAATGATCGCCGTGGCCAGTAGCACAACTTCTGATGAACCTTCATGTTCAGCAAGAGGAGTAGAGGTCGATGGTAAAATGGTCCGTCAGCTGATGTCATCAAAGTGCAGCATGGTATGATGCATGTTACCACACCCGACCCACATATGTCCAGTTTTGTAGCAGAATGTGTATGACCATGCAACCAAACATTTCCTGTACGCTCCCCAACGATTCAAGTGCACGCATATGCGAGTTAGCTTTATCTGAAAACTCACCAAGCTTTCCTGAAAAAGTCGAGTCAATCTTCTTGAGCCCAATAATCTCCTTGATTACGATTGGAGCACTAGACGCTTATTATTCAAGGGCTTGCTAAGAATGTCTAAAGTAGCACGATAATATGCACTTTGTCAACTTCTTTATCAACAATTGAGTTAAACATGGATACGAAGTTTGCATATTTCGGGTACCCGCCGGAAAACGTAGTCAGCTTTTACTCTGGTAAGCACAGTCGATGAAAGCGATTAACATATATAGGAGTTGACCAATCGGCGACCGAGTCAATATTGCGAAATGTAGACGATAAGGGATGCGATTCGAGCATTTCAAGCTGCCATTCATCCCAAATCCCACTGCCACAAACAGAATCTGAAAGTTTCAGCTTAACTAACTACCTATTTCATCGTAGTCAAGAAGTTCCAGACTGTCATGAGCAAGGTTAAATGAGGTCTCCGTTTTGTTTAGTAGTTCCAAGTTAAACTTAATTTCAACCGAATCAGCCGAACTTATCACCGACACCGGCCATAAATAATTCCTAGCCTATAAAACGAAATGTGTGCATATTATAATTAACGCACAAACAAAATTGAGGCCAAATGCACAAAGTAACGTGACAGAAGAAATGCACCGACTATGAACGGCTTCCTATGTATCGCCCACGCACAGCTGTTTATGTACCGACGAACGAAACAAGCTCACAAAAGTTCAAACGAACCAGAGCCACACTAAACGGTGATTATGTTGTGCATTTCTTTTGTCGTACTGTCTGATTTATGCACCTTTGGCTGGCTACTCACATTATAGTAGCTTACTCATTGAATCACTAATGTCTTATTGGATTGTCCTTTTTTTATTGAACGCAGTTTATGTTTTAATCATTAAATATGCAAAAATACACGAAAAGGAAAGAATTACGTCGGGGTCACCAAATGTTTGCGTAATCAGCTTTCTGATAGGCTTATTTTCAAATAATAACGCACGGTTATTTCGACTAAGTTACAATGTTTATTCAAATATATTCGGACTAGAAGCCGGCTCTTAGGCTTTTCTATCAACGATTGTTTGTTTATCTTAAAGTTGGAAGCTACTGCTAAACTTTCTCAACACACACATAATTAGCGTTCGGTCAGCTAGAATTGCTAAAACGAATGAAAAGCTGCAGAAGCCCGGGAGCTGACAACTCTTGTGCATTTTGTAGCCCTATCATGCATAAGGTGAGATATCAATATAGTTCCCAACTCTAGTTTCTGAATCGATAGCGTCCTCAGTGGCGCTACTCGAGACTTTGAGCATAAAATACGACTGGTGGGATTTTGAGATCTAGATACAATATAAATACAGGCTTTATTAGCTTCAATACTCGCATCGCAAATTCCATGCACTTCAAATGCTGGATGAGGCCTGAAGCGGCTGACATTTTCAGAACTGCTCTTGATAGCCAGCCCGGCAAAACTTAAATGATAGGCTTTCATCACAAATGCTTCTCGAAGATTTTGCATCTAACAATCGGAGGTCCAATATGACCAAGAGAGTCATAGATATGTGCAATCGTAAATAAGATGGATCGCTTGGAGAGTTTTGAATTTGGGTGGACAGATGACAATAAGAACAAAAAGGATTATCTGAAGATGAATCCCAAGCAAGGCCAAGAGTTTTCGCTATGTCACAGTCGTCATCAAATTTAAGAAACTGCTTCTTGTCCGCCTCATCAACCATCCCAAACAATTCCGATGAATAGAGCAACCATTTGCGAAGTCTGAAATTGCCACTGGACAAAATCGCCGCCGTCTGCCTCATTTATCTATGGCCTAACCGAAAATTAGGCCATCAACGCAGAAGTCCGCAGGTACTGCAGCTGACCCAAGAGGAAATGCAGTGGCTTCATCAACATTTAATTGCTGCATGGAACTTACAGTCCATAATAAGACTGATTTGATGCCGAACGTCAGGGTGTCCAGCTTCTAGAAACATACCTTCTCTTTTGGTAAATCTATTACCACAGAATACATTAGCTATTATTATGTTCAACCTTCACTCGGATGCAACGATACATCTTGCATATATCCCCAGTGAGATCAACTGAATAAGTACGAACTTTAAGCAAGTTGTTAAACAGTTTTGACTGAATGACATGTCCGGTCACAAATTCATCATTACAAGAAGTTCACAAGAACCCGCAGCCGATCCAGCAAAACACAACCCGAAGTCGTCGTGCTGTCCCCTTTCAAGACACAATGATCACAATGAGGAGGATCGACAAGGGACTTGTGTTTTATGTTCAAATACTCTTGCATTAATGCAGAGTATTGTTGCTTAAGGCTTGAGCGACGTTGGAGCTTGCGCTCAAGGTTAATAAATCGACGATAAGCTTGTATGTGTCATCAACTCGGTGGAAGATAACTTGAATGGCAAGTTAACAGAGTGCTCGCCTGAAGGCGAGTAAAAGTTTTCACGAAATGCTTGAGTTCCTCCTTAGTGCCCGATGAAATGGCCTTGCTGTAGCTGTCAACCTCCCAAAGTCGTCGAACAACCTCATCCAGAATTTAAGATTATCAATGATGTTTGGCTCAAACATTGACTACAAAACCAAGTCGAGTCTTTTGTAACAAAGACAGTCCAAGCACGAGTTTGATCTGACCAACTCACGACAAGTCATTCAACAATCAACAAATCCGCACACTGATGTTTGTAGAAAGCGGGGTCAGTCAGTCGTATATTGGTCCAATATATTCCAATTTTTAATCTCATTTGCAATGCCGGGCTGAATATTCGTATAGTGGATGAGTGTGACCAGATACAACTGATAGTCCGAATCTGGTAAAGCTGTACAAGGAAGAAATAGGAATGATCGAGAATGATCGCCGTGGCCAGTAGCACAACTTGTGATGAACCTTCGTGTACAGCAAGAGAAGTAGATGCCGATGGTAAAATGGTCAGTCAGCTGATGTCATCGAAGTGCATCAATGGTATGATGCCTGTTGCCACCGACGACCCGAAGATGTCCAGTTTTTGTAGCAGCGTGTGTTTGACCATACAGCCAAACATTTCTTGTGCGCTACCCAACGACTCAAGTGCGCGCATATGCCAGTTAACTTTATCTGAAAACCGACGAAGCTTTCCTGAAAAAGTCGAGTCTATCTTCCGGATTTCGATTGGAACACTAGTTGCTTATTGTCCAAGCGTTTGCTAAGAATGGCGAAAGTAGTGGGACAATTTGCACTGGATATTTCTAACGAACGTACAGGGCCCGAAGCTGAAGCTCTTCAACATCACTAAGCTCGGTGTCTTTGTTAATAACTGACTTAAACATGGATATGACAGACGATGAAAGATATCAACATATATAGGAGTTGACCTATCAACGACCGACTCAATTTTGCGAAATGTTGATGAGAAGGGACGCGATTCGAGCATTTCAAGCTGTCTTTTCAACCGAAATCCTACTGACACAAACGGAGTCTGAAAGTTTCAGCTTAACTAACTGCCTATTTCATCGTAGTCAATTCATTCCAGGCTGTCATGGGCAAGGTTAAATGAGTTTTCCGTTTTGTTTGGTAGTTCCCAAATTAAATTAATTTGAACCGAATCAACCGAATTTATCACCGATACCGGCCACAAAAATATGCAGATCATACTTACCGCATAAACAAAATGTATGCCAAATTCACAAAGTACCACGACAGAAGAAATGCACCGACTACGAAAGCCTTCCTATGTACCGCCCACGCACAGCTGTTTATGTACCGATGAACGAAACAAGCTCACAAAAATGCAAACGAAGCAAAGCCGCACCAAACAGTGATAATGTTGCGAATTTCTTTAACACTTGTCGTACTGTCTGATTTATGCTCCGTTGGATGGCTGCTCACATTAGAGTAGCTTACAAATTGAATCACTAATGTCTTATTAGTTTGTGCTTTCTTTTTATTGAGCCCACTTTATGTTTTAATCATTAATGTTTAAATGCACAATAATACACGAAACAGAAAAAAATTGCGTCGGTTTGCGTAATCAGATTTCTGATAGGCTTATTTTCAAATAATAACGCAAGGTTATTTCCACTACGTTACAATGTTTATTTAAATATATTCAGACTAGAAGCCAACGCTTAGGCTTTTCTATCAACGATTGTTTGTTTGTCGTAAAGTTGGAAGCTACTGCTAAACTTTCTTAACTCTCAAATAATTCGTGTTCGGTCAGCTAGAATTGCTAAAACGAATGAAAAGCTGCAGAAGCCGGGGAGCTGCCAACTCGTGTGCCTTTTGCAGCCACGGATTCTATACGTAAGAATCGTTGCTTCCGTAAAGCAGATTTTTTCAAACTTAATCAATTATTATTTTAAACTGATTGGGCAGAATTAGGTGCCTGCACAAATTCCTGCGGACATTGAGATTTCAATATTTTATACGAACATAAACTCATATTTGGATGGTTGTGTTCATCGTAGGAAGCCTGTGTAGGCTAATACGCCGCCCTGATTTTCGCGGAAATTAGCCAGGTTGAATAAGTAAAGTCCAGGTATTATGAAAAATTATAGGAATCAATAATTTGTTTGATAATTTTCTTCATTTAGTTGCTAGAACAACTTTTATTACTCATAACTTGCGTTGTTATAATAATTAACATAAATAATAACTGGAAATCGCCTTCGTTACCGAATTCCGATTTTTATGAAGATACAAAAGCAAAGAATGATCAAGCTGCAGCCGCTCTATTTGCTGAGTATTTTCAATTTACCTATTACTTTACTAACTTTTTACCCAATGTACCCTATCCTTATCTTGTTCAAAAACCTAATTGCATTTGTTGTCCTGTGATCACTGAAAAGTCACTTCTGGGCGACCTAAACTCAATCAAGTCTGGGTGTTCGCCAGGTCCAGATGGAGTCCCGGAATGCGTACTCAAGTACTGTTTTGAGTCTCTTTGGCACTTGATAGACTGAATAAAGTAAATGCTTTAGATTTACTTGATAAGTTAAAATTCGATAGTCATATTTAATTCACGGTCAACGAAGCCATTCGGGTTTTTGTTTTTACAAAGCGTTGGTCAAAGAAATTTGATGACCCTTGTACGACCACATGTACTTTTCACTTTTTACTTGCCTAGAATTAAGTCAAGTGCTTTGGCGAGTAGCCAGATCATGGGAGGCAGATTCTCGTCTTTAACGATGACTGGGACAAGCTGGAGATATGACGAGTGAGATACTCCTCGCGCCAACGTGCCCATAAGATTTGGCGTTGCCAGCCATCCAAGCGGTTATAACTAAACTTTTGTTAGATGTGGCTCCAAAATTGTTGCTGGAGGTCTACTAATCACAATAAGAGCCGGATTCAAAACAGCTAAGTCTAAGCCAGGATTCTCTAAAATTGAGACTGAAGGCCGAGAATTAATAATGGCCACTATTTGGCAAACAAGAGTTCGAAACTCCTCAAATCTCAGCAGCGACTGGCCAACACAGCGATAAAAGTGATGCTTGGCGGTTTTCACTGCTACTTCTCACAATCCGCCAAAGTGTGGAGTGGGAGGGGGAATGAAGCGCCAATCAATTTTGTCCGCCAGGCATAAATGAAGAACAACAGTAGCATGAGCATTGCTTAACATCGGATTTTTCTACAATTTCAGATCGTTTTTGGCTCCTACGAAGTTTGTGGCGTTGTCATACTAAATCTGACTGATCCTCACAGCGACAAGAAATTATGCTGTTGTTAAGTCCTGTACCAGCTCAAGATGACGAAGACCGAAATGTAGCAATTGACTCGTGGTCTGATACGAACAACAGATTTTTAGAAAAAGGGACCATAATATTAAACTCCAGTCCGCTCTTTTTTTTAGCAATTAACCCACGATGTGCTCGTTTAGCAGTGGGTTAACTCGGAAACATCCGATGCACTTTTTGCCAACTCGAGACACAGTTTTCAAGACGCCAGTTGGCTAATACTGAAGGCGTAAATTGGAAAGCTGAGTGCAGGTTACGCTCATGAAACTCTTTAATAATCGCCCGAGTTATTGGGTGGTGTTTAGGCAGGATGGTTGGATGACAGGCATCATAAGGCAGACTTAACTTTGCGAGGATATGCCGTGACGAGAAATTCATTTATTAAAATAAAATCTATATTATCTTATTTATTCGAATAAAATAGAATAATATCAAAAAGCAGCTGATCTGCATTCTAATTGCGAACCAATTGGCAGATTAATTGGTCCGATTAGTGCAGTTGGCAACGCCCACTGCAATCGAAGTGCAGCGATATGCATTCGATATGCAATCGAATTGCACGCGCAGCCAACTTCACTTTTTGATCGCGTTTCCAACACCAAGCGCGTCAGATTCCCGCGAAAATTTTAATCCACGCGCATCGCTCAATTAACTGGAAAAGAAGTAATTATTTAAGGAAGGCTTATTGCCAGAAGTGCCCGGGTGGCCATTGCCGCCAATATTTTTTGGTTTCAAATGTCCCGTTCGGGACAGTGCTCTACTGAAGACACGTGCAAATCGCGGTCATACGGACCAAAGCGATCCACTCCTCGCTACATCGAGGGAACATTTTCGTGCAGTGTGCGGGCCAGACGAATGCGCCCATACTAGCTCTACGGCGAGCTACTCTCGCTCTTGCTTCGAGGGAATATTTTGTGCCGCGCACTGGCCATAATGACGAGCTGGTCTTGCTGTTGCTTTGAGAAAATATTTGGAAATTGGCCACAGCGGCGAGCTATCCTCGCTGCTGTATCGAAGGAAAATATTGTACAGTATACCGACCTCATCGGCGAATATCATGCTGCCGCACAGCGTGATACTTATTGGCGTTTGTATTTATATTTATCGCCTATCAGATCGTCCGTGGCTTCAGCGCCACCTATAGTTAAGACTCAAAACCGTCATAAGTCCACTACACAGTAATGTTTTAAATTAAGCCTTATTTAAAGTAGATTTATTGCATATAAGTTACTTATTGGCTTGTGTTCCCTTTCATAGCTTGCAACTCTTCACCATACACATGCTTTGTAGTATTTTTGGAATCTTTTAAAGGATCGTTAACGTCATCAGACCTTCTGACAGCGATGGAATAATCCACGAATTTGTGAGTGCGGCTATGCCGATTATTGTTAAGGACTGAATGTGGTGAGAAGCAAGCAACCACAAATCAGTAGAACCATATATATATATACGAATCTATGAGCTCCACCCCTATATAGATGAGATGTGACGGTCAATCAAGTACACCCTTCCCCTTAAGGAACTTTATACATATATATATATACTGTATATGTAAATATAGACGTGCTGTTTACTGTATATTGTATAAACCATAGGTCATATAATATATAGTGTGTATTATGTGCTGTATTGTCTATATTGTATCCTTATATATCATATAAAATTAGTCTGAATCACTTGAAGTGACTTTCTAATTAATATAGTACAGTATTAAGTACCACTACTTTAATTTTTAATAATCTCAATATTGTATACTAAGCGGAAAGCATAATTTGAATTAAATACTCTGCTCATATGAAGAGCTCAAATGAAAACTGTGTATTTCGATAACGATAGCGATTATTAAAATAATGAAGAACATGTATAAATAATCTTCTTAATTGGGCATGTTGAGCAACCAGTAGCGCAGTTCTAGTAAAGGGTAGTCATAGATTCTAAATGTGTGGTCGATCTTAATAGCTTTCGGTTTGTATCCTTTTGTCTCTGTCCACAATTTTATTCACATAACGCGAACGTAAGAGAGAATAGAAAACCCATAGCCCTCAGCTAGGCCAGAACCATGTTAGACAGAGCTGTTCTCGCTTAGTCGTTGACTCGTGTTCGTTACAAGTTGCACAGTCAACCGCCAACTCTTTAATCATCAATAAATGGAAATAATGACGCAATAGAGCTACATTTCTTGAGTGCACCTTTTGCTAGCAAAGTCTTATATCTTCCCATATATGGGCATTCTGGTCGAAACGAAAAAGAATAATAGTTCCTTTATGAATGTGTGAAACGTTGAGACTATGATGTCGACGGCGACGAATAAACTTGAATATGTACGCAAATATCCGTTGCATAGGTGCAAATGAGTTGCCGACGCCCACTCGCCCTTATTCCCGCCCAAAAAGGCCTATCAAAAAATCGCAGGTCCAATATGACCAACTGGGGTCATAGATTTGTGCAATCGTAGATAAGATGGATCGCTTGGAGAGCTTTGAATTTGGGTGGACAGATGACAATAAGAACAAGAGATTATCTATGGTTGGTCCCAAGCAAGGCCAAGAGTTTTAGTTATGTCGCTGCCATCATCAAATTTAAGAAACTGCCCCTTGTCCGCCTCATCAACACGTTCAAGCACTAGGTGTTGAACAGATTTGAATGAATGACAGGTCCAGTTATAAACACGTCATTAAGGTACTGTCCAGAAGAAGCCGCAGCGGATCCATCAAAGACAACCCGAAGTCGGCGTCCTGTCCTCCTTCAAGACAGAGGATCTACAAGCGACATGTGTTTTGGGTTCAAATACTCTAACATAAATGCAAAGTATTGCTGCTTAAGGCTTGAGCGACGTTCAAGCTTGCGATCAAGGTTAACAAATCGACAATGAGCTTATGTGTATCATCAACTCGATGGATGAAAACTTGAAAGGCAAGTTAACAGAGTGCTCGCCTGAAGACGAGTAAAAGTTTTCACCATATTTTTCAGTGCCTACTTAGTGCCCGATGAAATGGCTTCGCTGCAGCTGTCAACCTCCCAAAATCGTCGAACTACCTCATGCAGAATTTGAGATCAACCATGATGTTTGGCTATGATATGTTGACCCAAACGTTGTGATTACCCAACCAAGTCGAGTCTTCTGTTACAAACACAGTCCAAGCACGAGCTTGATCTGACCAACTCACGACAAGTTGTAGAACAATCAATAAATACACACGCTGATGTTTGTAAAAATTGAGGTCAACCAGTTGTATATTGTCAGAAATGTTCCAATTTTTAATCTCAATTGCAATGCCGGGCTGAATATCCGTATCGTGACTGGGTGAGACCAAACTTGTCAGTGAAGCGGCACATTCCAATATTTGAGATTTAAAACAAATTTCCACCGTATGACCTTCAGTGCGAGCATTAATGTCACCAGTGTCCTTTTAATTGCAACTGCTGCGCCAAACGTGGGGTGCCCAGATGCAACTGATAGTCCGAATCTAGTAAAGCTCTGCACGGAATAAATTGAAATGATCGAGAATGATCGCCGTGGCCAGTAGCACAACTTCTGATGAACCTTCGTGTACGGCAAGAGAAGCAGAGGATGACGGTAAAATGGTCAGTCAGCTGATGTCATCGAAGTGCATCAATGGTATGATGCCTATTGCGACCGACAACCCGCAGATGTCCAGTTTTTGTAGCAGCGTGTGTTTGACCATACAGCCAAACATTTCCTGTGCGCTACCCAACGACTAAAGTGCGCGCATATGCCAGTTAACTTTATCTGAAAACCGACGAAGCTTTCCTGAAAAAGTCGAGTCTATCTTCCGGATTTCGATTGGAACACTAGTTGCTTATTGTCCAAGCGTTTGCTAAGAATGGCGAAAGTAGTGGGACAATTAGCACTGGATATTTCTAACGAACGTACAGGGCCCGAAGCTGAAGCTCTTCAACATCACTAAGCTCGGTGTCTTTGTTAATAACTGACTTAAACATGGATATGACAGACGATGAAAGATATCAACATATATAGGAGTTGACCTATCAACGACCGACTCAATTTTGCGAAATGTTGATGAGAAGGGACGCGATTCGAGCATTTCAAGCTGTCTTTTCAACCGAAATCCCACTGACACAAAGGGAGTCTGAAAGTTTCAGCTTAACTAACTGCCTATTTTATCGTAGTCAATTCATTCCAGGCTGTCATGGGCAAGGTTAAATGAGTTTTCCGTTTTGTTTGGTAGTTCCCAAATTAAATTAATTTGAACCGAATCAACCGAATTTATCACCGATACCGGCCACAAAAATGTGCAGATCATACTTACCGCATAAACAAAATTGCTGCCAAATTCACAAAGTACCATGACAGAAGAAATGCACCGACTACGAAAGCCTTCCTATGTACCGCCCACGCACAGCTGTTTATGTACCGATGAACGAAACAAGCTCACAAAAGTGCAAACGAAGCAGAGCCGCACCAAACAATGATAATGTTGCGAATTTCCTTAACACTTGTCGTACTGTCTGATTTATGCCCCGTTGGATGGCTGCTCACATTAGAGTAGCTTACAAATTGAATCACTAATGTCTTATTAGTTTGTGCTTTTTTTTTATTGAGCCCACTTTATGTTTTAATCATTAACGTTTAAATGCACAATAATACACGAAAAAGAAAAAAATTCGCGGGGTCCCGGTTTGCGTAATCAGATTTCTGATAGGCTTATTTTCAAATAACAACGCAAGGTTATTTCCACTACGTTACAATGTTTATTTAAATGTATTCAGACTAGAAGCCAACGCTTACGCTTTTCTATCAACGATTGTTTGTTTGTCGTAAAGTTGGAAGCTACTGCTAAACTTTCTTAACTCTCAAATAATTCGTGTTCGGTCAGCTAGAATTGCTAAAACGAATGAAAAGCTGCAGAAGCCGGGGAGCTGCCAACTCGTGTGCCTTTTGCAGCCACGGATTCTACACGTAAGAATCGTTGCTTCCGTAAAGCAGATTTTTTCAAACTTAACCAATTATTATTTTAAACTGATTGGGCAGAATTAGGTGCCTGCACAAATTCCTGCGGATATTGAGATTTCAATATTTTATACGAACATAAACTCATATTTGGATGGTTGTGTTCCTCGTAGGAAGCCTGTGTAGGCTAATACGCCACCCAGATTTTCGCGGAAATTAGCCAGGTTGAATATGTAAAGTCCAGGTATTATAAGAAATTATAGGAATCAATAATTTGTTTGATAATTTTCTTCATTTGGTTGCTAGAGCAACTTTTATTACTCATAACTTGCGTTGTTATAATAATTAACATAAATAATAACTGGAAATCGCCTTCGTTACCAAATTCCGATTTTTATGAAGATACAAAAGCAAAGAATGATCAAGCTGCAGCCGCTCTATTTGCTGAGTATTTTCAATTTACCTATTACTTTACTAACTTTTTACCCAATGTACCCTATCCTTATCTTGTTCAAAAACCTAATTGCATTTGTTGTCCTGTGATCACTGAAAAGCCTCTTCTGGGCGACCTACACTCAATCAAGCCTGGGTGTTCGCCAGGTCCAGATGGAGTCCCGGAATGCGTACTCAAGTACTGTTCTGAGTCTCTTTGCCACTTGATAGACTGAATAAAGTAAATGCTTTAGGTTTACTTTATAAGGTAAAATTCGATCGTCATATTAAGTTCACTGTCAACAAAGCGTTTAAAGTTTTTGTTTTTATTAAGCGTTGGTCAAAGGCATTTGATGACCCTTGTACGACCACATGTACTTTTCACTTTTTACTTGCGTAGAATTAAAGTCAAGTGCTCTGGTGAGTAGCCAGATCATGGGAGGAAGATTCTCGTCATTAACGATGACTGGGACAAGCTGGAAATATGACGAGTGAGATACTCCTCGCGCCAACGTGCCCATAAGATTTGGCGTTGCCAGCCATCCAAGCGGTTATAACTCAACTTTTGTTAGATGTGGCTCCAAAATTGTTGCTGGAGGTTTACTAATCACAATAAGAACCGGATTCAAAACACCTAAGTCTAAGCCAGGATTCTCTAAAATTGAGACTGAAGGGCGAGAATTAATAATGGCCACTATTTGGCAAACAAGAGTTCGAAACTCAAATCTCAGCAGTAACTAGCCAACACAGCGATAAAAGTGATGCTTGGCGGTTTTCATGGGCATGTTGAGAAACCAGTAGCGCAGTTCTAGTAAAGAGTATTCATCGATTCTAAACGTGTGGTCGATCTTAATAGCTTTCGGTTTGTATCCTTTTGTCTCTGTCCACAATTTTATTCATATAACGCGAACGTAAGAGAGAATAGAAAACCCATAGCCCTCAGCTAGGCCAGAACCATGTTAGACAGAGCTGTTCTCGCTTAGTCGTTGACGCGGTTCGTTACAAGTTGCCCAGTCGACCGCCAACTCCATAATCATTAATAAATGGAAACAATAACGCAATAGAGCTACATTTCTTGAGTGCTCCTTTTGCTAGCAAAGTCTTATATCTTCCCAAATATGGGCATGCTGGACGAAACGAAAAAGAATAATAGTTCCTTTATGAATGTGTGAAACGTTGAGACCATGATGTCGACGGCGACGAATTAACTTGAATATGTACGCAAAATGTATGTATGTACGCAAACATCCGTTGCATAGGTACAAATGAGTTGCCGACGCCCACTCACCCTTATTCCCGCCCAAAAAGGCCTATCAAAAAATCGCAGGTCCAATATGACCAACTGGGTCATAGATTTGTGCAATCGTAGATAAGATGGATCGCTTGGAGAGCTTTGAATTTGGGTGGACAGATGACAATAAGAACAAGAGATTATCTGTAGTTGGATCCCAAGCAAGGCTAAGAGTTTTAGCTATGTCACTGCCATCATCAAATTTAAGAAACTGCCCCTTGTCCGCCTCATCAACACGTTCAAGCACTAGGTGTTGAACAGATTTGAATGAATGACCGCAGCCGATCCATCAAACACAACCCGAAGTCGTCGTGCTGTCCTCCTTCAAGACAGAATGATGTGGAAGAACATTTTTCCAATGCTCATTATACAGAGGATCTACAAGCGACATGTGTTTAATGTTCAAATACTCTTGCATAAATGCAGGGTATTCGAGCTTGCGCTCAAGGTTAATAAATCGACTATAAGCTTGTGTGTATCGTCAACTCGATGGAAGATAACTTGAATGGCAAGTTAACAGAGGACTCGCCTGTAGATAGATGAGTAAAAGTTTTCACGAAATGCTTCAGTTCCTCCTTAGTGCCTGATGAAATGCCCTCGCTGTAGCTGTCAACCTCCCAAAATCGTCGAACAACCCCCTCCAGAATTTGAGATCAACAATGAAGTTTGCGTTGTGTCTACCCAACCAAGTCGAGTCTCTTGTAACACAGACAGTCCAAGCACGAGCCTGATCTGACCAACTCACGACAAGTCGTAGAACAATCAACAAATCCACACGCTGAGGTTTGTAAAAAGCGGGGTCAGCCAGTCGTATTTTGGCCGCAATGGTCCAATTTTTAATCTCAATTGCAATGCCGAATTGAATATCCGTATTGATGTTGGGTGAGACCAAACTTGTGAGTAAAGCGGCGTAATCCGATATTTGAGATTTAAAGCAAATTTCCACCGTATGACCCTCAGTATGAGTGTCACCAAGACCCGACACTATAGTTGTAGATCGAGTTTTCCTTTTAATTGCAACTGCTGCGCCAAACGTGGGGTGCCCAGATGCAACTGATAGTCCGAATCTAGTATAAAAATCATCATGAAATAAATTGAAATAACCGAGAATGATCGCCGTGGCCAGTAGCACAACTTCTGACGAACTTTCGTGTACAGCAAGAGAAGCAGAGGCTGACGGTTAAATGGTCAGTCAGCTGATGTCATCAAAGTACATCATGGTATGCCTGTTGCCACAGACGATCCACAGATGTCCAGTTTTTGTAGCAGCATGTATATGACCATGCAGCCAACCATTTCATGTGCGCTCCCCAACGATTCAAGTGCGCGCATATGCCAGTTAACTTTATCTGAAAACCGACGAAGTTTTCCTGAAAAGCTAAGCTCAGTTTCTATGACAATAATTGAGTTAAACATGGATACGAAGTTTGCATATTCCGCGTACCCGCCGGAAAACTTAGGAAGCTTTCTTTCTGCTAAGCACTGTCGATGAAAGCGAATAACATATATAGGAGTTAACCGATCAGTGACCGACTCAATATTGCGAAATGTTGACGATAAGGGAAGCGATTCGGGCATTTCAAGCTGACTTTTCAACCGAAATCCCACTGACACAAATGGAGTCTGAAAGTTGCTTAACTAACTGCATATTTCATCGTAGTCAAGACGTTCCAGAATGAGGTCTCCGTTTTGTTTAGTAGTTCCAAGTTTAACTTAATTTGAACTGAATCAGCCGAACTTATCACCGACACCGGCCACAAATAATTCCTAGCCTATAAAACGAAATGTGTGCATATTATACTTAACACACAAACAAAATGTATGCCAAATGCACAAAGTAACGCGACAGAAGAAATGCACCGACTACGAACGGCATCCTATGTATCGCCCACGCACAGCTGTTTATGTACCGATGAACGAAACAAGCTCACAAAAGTTCAAACGAAGCAGAGCCACACTAAACGGTGATTATGTTGTGCATTTCTTTTGTCGTACTGTCTGCTGGCTGCTCACATTATAGTAGCTTACAAATTGAATCACTAATGTCTTATTGGATTGTCCTTTTTTTATTGAACGCAGTTTATGTTTTAATCATTAAATACACAAAAATACACGAAAGGGAAAGAATTACGTCGGGGTCACCAAATGTTTGCGTAATCAGCTTTCTGATAGGCTTATTTTCAAATAACAACGCACGGTTATTTCCACTACGTTACAATGTTTATTTAAATGTATTCAGACTAGAAGCCAACGCTTAGGCTTTTCTATCAACTTGTTTGTTTGTCGTAAAGTTGGAAGCTACTGCTAAACTTTCTTAACTCTCAAATATTTCGTGTTCGGTCAGCTAGAATTGTTAAAACGAATGAAAAGCTGCAGAAGCCGGGGAGCTGCCAACTCTTGTGCCTTTTGTAGCCACGGATTCTATACGTAAGAATCGTTGCTTACGTAACGCAGATTTTTTCAAACTTAACCAATTATTATTTTAAACTGATTGGGCAGAATTAGGTGCCTGCACCAATTCCTGCGGATATTGAGATTTCAATATTTTATACGAACATAAACTCATATTTGGATGGTTGTGTTCCTCGTAGGAAGCCTGTGTAGGCTAATACGCCACCCAGATTTTCGCGGAAATTAGCCAGGTTGAATATGTAAAGTCCAGGTATTATAAGAAATTATAGGAATCAATAATTTGTTTGATAACTTTCTTCATTTGGTTGCTAGAGCAACTTTTATTACTCATAACTTGCGTTGTTATAATAATTAACATAAATAATAACTGGAAATCGCCTTCGTTACCAAATTCCGATTTTTATGAAGATACAAAAGCAAAGAATGATCAAGCTGCAGCCGCTCTATTTGCTGAGTATTTTCAATTTACCTATTACTTTACTAACTTTTTACCCAATGTACCCTATCCTTATCTTGTTCAAAAACCTAATTGCATTTGTTGTCCTGTGATCACTGAAAAGCCTCTTCTGGGCGACCTACACTCAATCAAGCCTGGGTGTTCGCCAGGTCCAGATGGAGTCCCGGAATGCGTACTCAAGTACTGTTCTGAGTCTCTTTGCCACTTGATAGACTGAATAAAGTAAATGCTTTAGGTTTACTTTATAAGGTAAAATTCGATCGTCATATTAAGTTCACTGTCAACAAAGCGTTTAAAGTTTTTGTTTTTATTAAGCGTTGGTCAAAGGCATTTGATGACCCTTGTACGACCACATGTACTTTTCACTTTTTACTTGCGTAGAATTAAAGTCAAGTGCTCTGGTGAGTAGCCAGATCATGGGAGGAAGATTCTCGTCATTAACGATGACTGGGACAAGCTGGAAATATGACGAGTGAGATACTCCTCGCGCCAACGTGCCCATAAGATTTGGCGTTGCCAGCCATCCAAGCGGTTATAACTCAACTTTTGTTAGATGTGGCTCCAAAATTGTTGCTGGAGGTTTACTAATCACAATAAGAACCGGATTCAAAACACCTAAGTCTAAGCCAGGATTCTCTAAAATTGAGACTGAAGGGCGAGAATTAATAATGGCCACTATTTGGCAAACAAGAGTTCGAAACTCAAATCTCAGCAGTAACTAGCCAACACAGCGATAAAAGTGATGCTTGGCGGTTTTCATGGGCATGTTGAGAAACCAGTAGCGCAGTTCTAGTAAAGAGTATTCATCGATTCTAAACGTGTGGTCGATCTTAATAGCTTTCGGTTTGTATCCTTTTGTCTCTGTCCACAATTTTATTCATATAACGCGAACGTAAGAGAGAATAGAAAACCCATAGCCCTCAGCTAGGCCAGAACCATGTTAGACAGAGCTGTTCTCGCTTAGTCGTTGACGCGGTTCGTTACAAGTTGCCCAGTCGACCGCCAACTCCATAATCATTAATAAATGGAAACAATAACGCAATAGAGCTACATTTCTTGAGTGCTCCTTTTGCTAGCAAAGTCTTATATCTTCCCAAATATGGGCATGCTGGACGAAACGAAAAAGAATAATAGTTCCTTTATGAATGTGTGAAACGTTGAGACCATGATGTCGACGGCGACGAATTAACTTGAATATGTACGCAAATATCCGTTGCATAGGTGCAAATGAGTTGCCGACGCCCACTCACCCTTATTCCCGCCCAAAAAGGCCTATCAAAAAATCGCAGGTCCAATATGACCAACTGGGTCATAGATTTGTGCAATCGTAGATAAGATGGATCGCTTGGAGAGCTTTGAATTTGGGTGGACAGATGACAATAAGAACAAGAGATTATCTGTAGTTGGATCCCAAGCAAGGCTAAGAGTTTTAGCTATGTCACTGCCATCATCAAATTTAAGAAACTGCCCCTTGTCCGCCTCATCAACACGTTCAAGCACTAGGTGTTGAACAGATTTGAATGAATGACCGCAGCCGATCCATCAAACACAACCCGAAGTCGTCGTGCTGTCCTCCTTCAAGACAGAATGATGTGGAAGAACATTTTTCCAATGCTCATTATACAGAGGATCTACAAGCGACATGTGTTTAATGTTCAAATACTCTTGCATAAATGCAGGGTATTCGAGCTTGCGCTCAAGGTTAATAAATCGACTATAAGCTTGTGTGTATCGTCAACTCGATGGAAGATAACTTGAATGGCAAGTTAACAGAGGACTCGCCTGTAGATAGATGAGTAAAAGTTTTCACGAAATGCTTCAGTTCCTCCTTAGTGCCTGATGAAATGGCCTCGCTGTAGCTGTCAACCTCCCAAAATCGTCGAACAACCCCCTCCAGAATTTGAGATCAACAATGAAGTTTGCGTTGTGTCTACCCAACCAAGTCGAGTCTCTTGTAACACAGACAGTCCAAGCACGAGCCTGATCTGACCAACTCACGACAAGTCGTAGAACAATCAACAAATCCACACGCTGAGGTTTGTAAAAAGCGGGGTCAGCCAGTCGTATTTTGGCCGCAATGGTCCAATTTTTAATCTCAATTGCAATGCCGAATTGAATATCCGTATTGAGGTTGGGTGAGACCAAACTTGTGAGTAAAGCGGCGTAATCCGATATTTGAGATTTAAAGCAAATTTCCACCGTATGACCCTCAGTATGAGTGTCACCAAGACCCGACACTATAGTTGTAGATCGAGTTTTCCTTTTAATTGCAACTGCTGCGCCAAACGTGGGGTGCCCAGATGCAACTGATAGTCCGAATCTAGTATAAAAATCATCATGAAATAAATTGAAATAACCGAGAATGATCGCCGTGGCCAGTAGCACAACTTCTGACGAACTTTCGTGTACAGCAAGAGAAGCAGAGGCTGACGGTTAAATGGTCAGTCAGCTGATGTCATCAAAGTACATCATGGTATGCCTGTTGCCACAGACGATCCACAGATGTCCAGTTTTTGTAGCAGCATGTATATGACCATGCAGCCAACCATTTCATGTGCGCTCCCCAACGATTCAAGTGCGCGCATATGCCAGTTAACTTTATCTGAAAACCGACGAAGTTTTCCTGAAAAGCTAAGCTCAGTTTCTATGACAATAATTGAGTTAAACATGGATACGGGCATACCGTGTACCCGCTGGAAAACTTAGGAAGCTTTCTTTCTGGTAAGCACTGTCTATGAAAGCGATTAACATATATAGGAGTTAACCGATCAGTGACCGACTCAATATTGCGAAATGTTGACGATAAGGGAAGCGATTCGGGCATTTCAAGCTGACTTTTCAACCGAAATCCCACTGACACAAATGGAGTCTGAAAGTTGCTTAACTAACTGCATATTTCATCGTGGTCAAGACGTTCCAGACTGTCATGAGCAAGGTTAAATGAGGTCTCCGTTTTGTTTAGTAGTTCCAAGTTTAACTTAATTTGAACCGAATCAGCCGAACTTATCACCGACACCGGCCACAAAAAATGCCTAGCCTATAAAACGAAATGTGTGCATATTATACTTAACGCACAAACAAAATGTATGCCAAATGCACAAAGTAACGCGACAGAAGAAATGCACCGACTACGAACGGCATCCTATGTATCGCCCACGCACAGCTGTTTATGTACCGATGAACGAAACAAGCTCACAAAAGTTCAAACGAAGCAGAGCCACACTAAACGGTGATTATGTTGTGCATTTCTTTTGTCGTACTGTCTGATTTATGCACCTTTGGCTGGCTCTCACATTATAGTAGCTTACACATTGAATCACTAATGTCTTATTGGATTGTCCTTTTTTTATTGAACGCAGTTTATGTTTTAATCATTAAATACACAAAAATACACGAAAGGGAAAGAATTACGTCGGGGTCACCAAATGTTTGCGTAATCAGCTTTCTGATAGGCTTATTTTCAAATAACAACGCACGGTTATTTCCACTACGTTACAATGTTTATTTAAATGTATTCAGACTAGAAGCCAACGCTTAGGCTTTTCTATCAACGTTGTTTGTTTGTCGTAAAGTTGGAAGCTACTGCTAAACTTTCTCAACACACACATAATTAGCGTTCGGTCAGCTAGAATTGCTAAAACGAATGAAAAGCTGCAGAAGCCGGGGAGCTGACAACTCTTGTGCATTTTGTAACCCTATCATGCATAAGGTGAGATATCAATATAGTTCCCAACTCTAGTTTCTGAATCGATAGCGTCCTCAGTGGCGCTACTCGAGACTTTGAGCATAAAAGACGACCGGTGGGATTTTGAGATCTAGATACAATATAAATACAGGCTTTATTAGCTTCAATACTCGCATCGCAAATTCCATGCACTTCAAATGCTGGATGAGGCCTGAAGCGGCTGACATTTTCAGAACTGCAGTGGCTTCCTCAACATTCAGCTGCTGCATGGAACTTACAGTCCATAATGAGACTGATTTGGTGCCGAACGTCAGGGTGTCCAGCTTCTAGAAACATACCTTCTCTTTTGGTAAATCTATTATCACAGAATACATTAGCTATTATTATCAGCAACAGTCACTCGGATGCAACGATACATCTTGCATATATCCCCAGTGAGATCAACTGAATAAGTACGAAATTTAAACAAGGTGTTTAACAGTTTTGACTGAATGACAGGTCCGGCCATAAATACATCATTAAGGTACTGTCCAGAAGAAGCCGCAGCCGATCCATCAAACACAACCTGAAATCGTCGTCCTGTCATCCTTCAAGACACAATGAGGTGGAAGAAAATTTTTCCAATGCTCAATATACAGAGGATCGACAAGCGACATGTGTTTTGGGTTCAAATACTCTAACATAAATGCAAAGTATTGCTGCTTAAGGCTTGAGCGACGTTCAAGCTTGCGATCAAGGTTAACAAATCGACAATAAGCTTATGTGTATCATCAACTCGATGGATGAAAACTTGAATGGCAAGTTAACAGAGTACTCGCCTGAAGACGAGTAAAAGTTTTCACCATATTTTTCAGTGCCTAGTTGGTGCCCGATGAAATGGCTTCGCTGCTGCTGTCAACCTCCCAAAATCGTCGAACTACCTCATGCAGAATTTGAGATCAACCGGGATGTTTGGCTATGAAATTTCCACCGTATGGTGTCACCAGTGTCCTTTTAATTGCAACTGCTGCGCCAAACGTGGGGTGCCCAGATGCAACTGATAGTCCGAATCTAGTAAAGCTCTGCACGGAATAAATTGAAATGATCGAGAATAATCGCCGTGGCCAGTAGCACAACTTCTGATGAACCTTCGTGTACAGCAAGAAAAGCAGAGGATGACGGTAAAATGGTCAGTCAGCTGATGTCATCGAAGTGCATCAATGGTATGATGCCTGTTGCGACCGACGACCCGCAGATGTCCAGTTTTTGTAGAAGCGTGTGTTTGACCATAAAGCCAAACATTTCCTGTGCGCTACCCAACGACTCAAGTGCGCGCATATGCCAGTTAATTTTATCTGAAAACCGACGAAGCTTTCCTGAAAAAGTCGAGTCTATATTCCGGATTGCGTTTGGAACACTAGTCGCTTATTGTTCAAGCGTTTGCTAAGAATGTCTAAAGTAGTGGGACAATTTGCACTAGATATAACGAACGTACAGGGCCCGAAGCTGAAGCTCTTCAACATCACTAAGCTCGGTGTCTTTGTTAATAACTGACTTAAACATGGATATGACAGACGATGAAAGATATCAACATATATAGGACTTGACCTATCAACGACCGACTCAATTTTGCGAAATGTTGATGATAACGGACGCGATTCGAGCATTTCAAGCTGTCTTTTCAACCGAAATCCTACTGACACA
>JAWNKZ010000155.1:0-16402 GCA_035041615.1 Drosophila anomalipes
TATGATAGTGTAGTGAATATGGTTTTTATTTTTAATTAAATAATTAAGAGAAAACCCCATATTAAAACTATTAAGTCCATATAAAGTGACATCAAAAGTTATATTGGTGTAAACAAATTATATTAACTGAAACAATAAGTTAAGAAAAAAAAATTACAACACTCGCCAAAATAAAATTTTTTTTGTTTTACAATTAATCGCAATCAATTTACCCCTCAATCCAATCAGATGCCCCGCCTACAAAAGATCTTTTGGATGTGCTTTTGCTTTTTATTTAAATTTTATTGTTGGTAAGCAGGAATAACACTTCGATTTTAAGTGTGTAAAATTGCACATGCAAAACTCTCTGATTAGAGAGACATCATAGATAAGAAAATAAAAAAAAAAACTCACTCAACTTTGATCGGCCTTGCAATGAGCGGAAGACTTTTGAGTGGGCTTTTAAGATGCTAATTAAAATTAAAACACAGCTCAAAAGTATGCTGGCACTTTATTATCGAAGTCGCCGAATTAGCCTGTCGAAAACAAATGAATGAATAAACCCAGAAATGGAAATGAATGTTTCATTCATAAAAAAGATAAATAAATAAATAATATATAAAGTAAAATATAAATATAAAATAATCATATTATTATTAATATTATGAAAAGAAAAATATAAATAAATAATCATAATATTAAAATAGTATAATATATAAATAGATAAATAAAATGAAAAGAGAAAATAATTTACAAAATTAAATAAATGAATAATTTGGTTTTGCCCCGATACTCCTTATGTGCCGAGATATTTTTTTTTGATTTCATTTTAATTTTTTTTTATTTTTCGATTTAAGGTAAAAATTTAAATAAATTAAATTTACAAGTTAAAGGAAAAAAGATTGTCATAAGTAAATAAAATAAACTTGAATATGGGTTTACAAAAAAAATAAATAAATACAAATTAAAACAGTTAAGTCAAAAATGAATTTATTATATTAACTATCGAAATTGTCTACCAAATTTTTTTTTGTGTTCTGACCAAAAATAAATAAATTAAAAAGGTCTAAGTACCTAAACATTATTGATAATAAGTTGGTAAAAGTAATTCATATTAAAATCTATTGCACTTATGTTGTATTATGTTAGACCATAAAATTTCTTTCATCTTATTGTATTTTTTTTTTCTAGTTAAGTGCAACGAGCTTTTGAAGTTATATTTTTCCAATAATGTACAATACAACAAAATTAGATGTTACAAAATGAAAATTAATCACCCGTATACTAAAATTAAAATAAATGGATACCTTTTATTAGAATATTGTTCAAAATTAATATTTAAATTTTTTTCTTTTGGGAGTCATGCAACGCACACTGAATAGAGGTTGAAATAAGTAGTCGTTGTTTTATGGATCATCAAATATTATTATGTTTAGGTGCCTGATGATCTTGGTAGGGTGGGCATCTCCTGTGGCAATTACCTCAGCCCAGCTCAAACGACGAAAACCCAGGAGTGTCGCCTTCATATTATATTTATGAGATCGGACATATTGGCTTTTCCTCTCTTCCCCAATCCCAGTAATTTGTTCGAACTATAACCGCACGCGATATCTTTTAATTAGTATTATACACAGCGAGCACGTAGCGCAAGAAACTTTAAGGAACCCCGACCAACTCCCGATCATACAGCAATTTCTTGTACATTAACATCTGCTCGTCAAATACCAGGTTATATGCTACATTAATATTAATTAAAATGGCGCCCAACGTGGGGCCCGAAAAGGCCCGGAAAGGCTCGAAACGGCCGAAAGACCAGAATGGCCCGAATGGCACGAATGCTCCGAACCGGCCTGACCCAATCGGACCGAACTTCAATTAAAGAACTTGTGTCAAAACACCTGACACTTAACGTTCGACATATTATCTTACCTCCCATCCTCTTAATTGACCCCTTGTCCTTACTATTGGAATATGCTACGAATCCAGGACAATTCAATAGATTTCATGGCCTAGTATTATAATCCCAATAGCTAGTGGGAATAGACTTTGACTTACTGGATGTGTTATAACTTTTATTGGATATAACTCCGTTGTCAAATAATAGTTTATACCTTTTACTCCTTGTTTACTTATTACTCCGAAGATTTTATAGGTTGTTTATTGGATTTGCGGAGTATTGAGCTGCATCCATCCCCTTTAATTTCACTTTGGATAAGTTCAAAACTACCGGTACGACTGTTTTATGCAGATACCGAATTCCCCTTGCGCCTAATATCCCTTTCAGAAACCTTAAGAAATTTCGCTGGACGAGGATTAAGCAGCTTTCTAAGCGCAATCCGCCGCGAAACGACATAAGGTTTCCTGGTTCCCCTTTCGCCTAATATTCCTTTCAGGAACCTTAAGGAATTTCGCTGGACGAGGATTTAGCAGCTTTCAAAGCGCAATCCGCTGCGAAATGACTTATGGTTTCCTGGTTCTCCTTATAATTTCCTTCCAGTTGCATCTCATTATATAACTAAAGGGAATTCTATTATAGTTTACAGTCAGTTGCATGACTCCCTTATTATTATCGATATCGTGACTACAAACAATTTTGTTATCTTAAATTTTCTTTTGCTCCTTCTCTATCAAAATTAGATGTATAAATTAAATAGTTATTGACTAGGTTTAGTTAACCAAATTTTCACAAGTCGTTTACTGAGATGATTCTGTCTCATAGTACAGAAGATCTGACTCGAACTAGTAACATAGGCAAACATTGTTGCATTTGTTTTGAAATAATAGTTTTCCAGGGCCAGTTAATAGCAACCTCTTGCGGACATTACTTTCATAGACCGTGCTTCAATTCCAAAGGCAAAAAGAAGGTGTGCCCAATTGCAATCAGAGCCTGACACGCCTAACTTCGGCTTCAACTGAGAATCTTAGTCCCACTAGACCCTCTACGTCAAATTCAAGAAGGCCCTCATCATTTCAGTCCCTTCAGACCAGAGCTCAAGCGAAACGTGTTACAAATCCCGATCAAGTCGAAATGGGCAACTCTGAAGATATTAATTTGTCACAGGGCTTAACAACTATACAGCAAGAAGTACCAAACATGGAATCGATTCAACAATTGATGGCCGAAACAATAAGAGTGGCTATTGTGGAACAAACCCGTCTCATTGCTACCAGTTTCGCCGACCAAACGAACAGTTTGGTCCAAGCCCTTTCAGAAAGTCTTAGAGTTAGTCCAACTGCCAACGTAGCGAATGTAACTTCTTCTCACGTGAGGCCTTTGCCTGAAATACAAAATCAAACAATAGAGCAATCTCTTCGTTTGCCCTCGACAATGGCACCGACCTCGGGCTTCGCTCAAAACCAGACAACAAGGAATGCTTCTACAACCAATCAGGCACCACATTTCGAAAACTCTCTTCATTCTGGTGGTGATAGGTCGCATTCGGCGGCAGCAGTAACACCTGTTAATGGAAGTTTAGGTTCTGACATTCATCCAGATCGGATAAGTCAGATAATGGCTAATTGAAAAATTATGTTTACCGGCAAGGCCACTATGTCCATAGAAGATTTTTTATATCACGTAGAAGCTTTAACAAAGCAAACATTGGATGGCAATTTCGTGTTGACGGCCAGATATGCCAGTAACTTGTTTGATGGGAGTGCTATCGAATGGTACTGGCGCTACTATAAAAGTGTCCCGGAAGTTTATTGGCCAGACTTGTGCGTTTCCCTTCAATTTAAAATTGACCGGACGGACAGGAATATAAGAACCGAAATAGAACTTCGTAAGCAAAGATCAAATGAATCATTTGACGATTTTTATGGGATCATAGCTGCCTTATCGGATAAACTGCCCGGGCCCATGTCTGAAAAGTCTTTGGTAGAAACCCTAAGAGCCAACCTTTTGGCTGACATTCAGCATGAGATATTATTTGACCCTGCTAACTCTGTGAAAGATTTGCGTCACCTAGTTCGGACTCGAGAAATATTCATCCAATCAGTTTTAAAAGCAAAGCAATCAGTTGGTCCTCGACGACTGGATGACCGAAACCAAATCTGAAAGGGTCTCTAATGAAGAAAGTGCATCCGATATTGAGTATGACTTATTGGCAGTAGATTTGTCATGCTAGAATTGCGCGGAAAAAGGCCACTGAAGGCCACTGAGTGTATGACAGAGCGCAGAGTATTTTGTTTTGGCTGCGGAAAAGCAGATACTTAGAAACCTAGTTGTAAAAACTGCAGTACAAGCATTTCAAAAAATTATCACGCTCGTACACCGCAGGGGGGTGTACGCAAACAGTTGGTCAACAAAGTGACCAATACCGACTAACCTTGTCGTTTCCACCCTCATGTCAATTCATTCAACCAGATTTACTTTCCAACAATTATGTTGACTTACCGGACAGACAAAACACCTGTTCTAAACGTCGTACAAATAATTTTAAAAATGTATGTCGAATAGAAAAAAATTGCTATTAGCTTCAATAATAGCCCCACCTAATTAATTACGCCCTCATGCCCAGGTAGTGCTGCTTGGTAAAACCGTAGTGGGACTTATGGACACTGGGGCTTCGGTCAGCTGTATCGGGGGTACTTTCGCTTCTGAACTCCTTCATGGGGATCTAAATTATAAGGTAATAAACTCCAAAGTAAGAACGGCTCCGCTCTTTCAGCCATCAGGGCATATGTGGACCCAAGCCATCGTAACTGGGATGAGAAATTGAGTTTCATAAGCTGTCCACTTCGCTCAAGCTTTCATTTAGGCATTAACACAAGCCCTTACAAATTGGCATTTGGTCAGAATATGGTCACAAACGGCAGTAGCTACAAATTATTGCGAACTCTAGGCATGCTAGATGATCGCAGCCTACAATTTAATCGACAAGACTCTTTTGATCTCCAGCGTGGTAAGGCAAAAGAACGCACGCACGAAATGAAAAGGCTTACAACTTGCGAGCCAGAGAAGTGTCATTCAAAGTCGGTCAAGAAATTTCAGCAAAGCAACTTTGCGAATGGATACAGCTCTAAACTAGCCCCAAGCTTCGTCAAAGCCCGAATTCGTAGGAAAATTGGTAATTATTACTACGAGTTGGATGATTCCCAAGGAAGACTTATTAGCAAATTTCATGCAAAAGATATTAAGCAATGATTCTATCGTCTGCAAGCGTTGTGTTCCACCCCAAGCGTGATATTAGTGGGGCCAAAATGTAGTGCGCTTGCCTAAATTAATAAAATTGTATGCCTAAGATGATGCTTTGGTTTTTTTTAATACCAAGCCGAACTTCTGCCGATGCTCTCTATTAGATAAAGTAATACAATGTCGAGCCCTTTTTGGTAAGCCGATTAAAAATTGTTCTAATCACGTCTCTTGGGTTTTTGTTTGCCGGAAGGGATGGTCGTGCGAGTCCCACCGACTTCGATTTTTTTTTTGCTTCGTGGTTATGGAAAAAAGTTACACGTGGATGCGATGAAAATCGGAAAATGTACATAAGTGAAATCAGCTACAATGATTTGCAAGCCGCCGCCAGATAAGCACGTTAAACCAAAAAAAAAAAAGCTATACTCTGAAATAAATATAATAAATATATTATAAATATATATATATAAATACATATTATATATATATATATATATATATATATATATATATAATAAAACCCGTGACCAAATTACCTACTGGAGAATAAAAGAAGAGAAAAAGTTATGTTTGTTACGGAACTGAGGCTTCAGCGATTCCGCCAACAGCCATCGCCAGCTCGGCTACAGTCACCGCTGCACCACAGTGGTATGGAGAGGATTGAGGCGTCCCCTACATCTACAGAGTGCCAGACGATTCATCCAGCGACCCGATATATATGCAAACAATTTGCATAACTATAACTCATTTTTGATAGTGAAGTGAATATGGTTTTTATTTTTAATTAAATAATTAAGAGAAAACCCCATATTAAAACTATTAAGTCCATATAAAGTGACATCAAAAGTTATACTGGTGTAAACAAATTATATTAACTGAAACAATAAGTTAAGAAAAAAAAATTACAACACTCGCCAAAATAAATTTTTTTTTGTTTTACAATTAATCGCAATCAATTTACCCCTCAATCCAATCAGATGCCCCGCCTACAAAAGATCTTTTGGATGTGCTTTTGCTTTTTATTTAAATTTTATTGTTGGTAAGCAGGAATAACACTTCGATTTTAAGTGTGTAAAATTGCACATGCAAAACTCTCTGATTAGAGAGACATCATAGATAAGAAAATAAAAAAAAAAACTCACTCAACTTTGATCGGCCTTGCAATGAGCGGAAGACTTTTGAGTGGGCTTTTAAGATGCTAATTAAAATTAAAACACAGCTCAAAAGTATGCTGGCACTTTATTATCGAAGTCGCCGAATTAGCCTGTCGAAAACAAATGAATGAATAAACCCAGAAATGGAAATGAATGTTTCATTCATAAAAAAGATAAATAAATAAATAAAAAAATAATAAATAAATAATCATAATATTAAAATAGTATATATATATAAATAGATAAATAATAAATGAAAAGAGAAAATAATTTACAAAATTAAATAAATGAATAATTTGGTTTTGCCCCGATACTCCTTATGTGCCGAGATATTATTTTTTGATTTCATTTTAATTTTTTTTTATTTTTCGATTTAAGATAAAAATTTAAATAAATTAAATTTACAAGTTAAAGGAAAAAAGATTGTCATAAGTAAATAAAATAAACTTGAATATGGGTTTACAAAAAAAAAAATAAATAAATACAAATTAAAACAGTTAAGTCAAAAATGAATTTATTATATTAACTATCGAAATTGTCTACCAAATTTTTTTTTGTGTTCTGACCAAAAATAAATAAATTAAAAAGGTCTAAGTACCTAAACATTATTGATAATAAGTTGGTAAAAGTAATTCATATTAAAATCTATTGCACTTATGTTGTATTATGTTAGACCATAAAATTTCTTTCATCTTATTGTATTTTTTTTTTCTAGTTAAGTGCAACGAGCTTTTGAAGTTATATTTTTCCAATAATGTACAATACAACAAAATTAGATGTTACAAAATGAAAATTAATCACCCGTATACTAAAATTAAAATAAATGGATACCTTTTATTAGAATATTGTTCAAAATTAATATTTAAATTTTTTTCTTTTGGGAGTCATGCAACGCACACTGAATAGAGGTTGAAATAAGTAGTCGTTGTTTTATGGATCATCAAATATTATTATGTTTAGGTGCCTGATGATCTTGGTAGGGTGGGCATCTCCTGTGGCAATTACCTCAGCCCAGCTCAAACGACGAAAACCCAGGAGTGTCGCCTTCATATTATATTTATGAGATCGGACATATTGGCTTTTCCTCTCTTCCCCAATCCCAGTAATTTGTTCGAACTATAACCGCACGCGATATCTTTTAATTAGTATTATACACAGCGAGCACGTAGCGCAAGAAACTTTAAGGAACCCCGACCAACTCCCGATCATACAGCAATTTCTTGTACATTAACATCTGCTCGTCAAATACCAGGTTATATGCTACATTAATATTAATTAAAATGGCGCCCAACGTGGGGCCCGAAAAGGCCCGGAAAGGCTCGAAACGGCCGAAAGACCAGAATGGCCCGAATGGCACGAATGCTCCGAACCGGCCTGACCCAATCGGACCGAACTTCAATTAAAGAACTTGTGTCAAAACACCTGACACTTAACGTTCGACATATTATCTTACCTCCCATCCTCTTAATTGACCCCTTGTCCTTACTATTGGAATATGCTACGAATCCAGGACAATTCAATAGATTTCATGGCCTAGTATTATAATCCGAATAGCTAGTGGGTATAGACTTTGACTTACTGGATGTGTTATAACTGTTATTGGATAGAACTCCGTTGTCAAATAATAGTTTATACCTTTTACTCCTTGTTTACTTATTACTCCGAAGATTTTATAGGTTGTTTATTGGATTTGCGGAGTATTGAGCTGCACCCATCCCCTTTAATTTCACTTTGGATAAGTTCACAACTACCGGTACGACTGTTTTATGCAGATACCGAATTCCCCTTGCGCCTAATATCCCTTTTAGAAACCTTAAGAAATTTCGCTGGACGAGGATTAAGCAACTTTCTAAGTGCAATCCGCCGCGAAACGACGTATAGTTTTCCTGGTTCCCCTTTCCCCTAATATTCCTTTCAGGAACCTTAAGGAATTTCGCTGGACGAGGATTTAGCAGCTTTCAAAGCGCAATCCGCTGCGAAATGACTTATGGTTTCCTGGTTCTCCTTATAATTTCCTTCCAGTTGCATCTCATTATATAACTAAAGGGAATTCTATTATAGTTTACAGTCAGTTGCATGACTCCCTTATTATTATCGATATCGTGACTACAAACAATTTTGTTATCTTAAATTTTCTTTTGCTCATTCTCTATCAAAATTAGATGTATAAATTAAATAGTTATTGACTAGGTTTAGTTAACCAAATTTTCACAAGTCGTTTACTGAGATGATTCTGTCTCATAGTACAGAAGATCTGACTCGAACTAGTAACATAGGCAAACCTTGTTGCATTTGTTTTGAAATAATAGTTTTCCAGGGCCAGTTAATAGCAACCTCTTGCGGACATTACTTTCATAGACCGTGCTTCAATTCCAAAGCCGGCAAAAAGAAGGTGTGCCCAATTGCAATCAGAGCCTGACACGCCTAACTTCGGCTTCAACTGAGAATCTTAGTCCCACTAGACCCTCTACGTCAAATTCAAGAAGGCCCTCATCATTTCAGTCCCTTCAGACCAGAGCTCAAGCGAAACGTGTTACAAATCCCGATCAAGTCGAAATGGGCAACTCTGAAGATATTAATTTGTCACAGGGCTTAACAACTATACAGCAAGAAGTACCAAACATGGAATCGATTCAACAATTGATGGCCGAAACAATAAGAGTGGCTATTGTGGAACAAACCCGTCTCATTGCTACCAGTTTCGCCGACCAAACGAACAGTTTGGTCCAAGCCCTTTCAGAAAGTCTTAGAGTTAGTCCAACTGCCAACGTAGCGAATGTAACTTCTTCTCACGTGAGGCCTTTGCCTGAAATACAAAATCAAACAATAGAGCAATCTCTTCGTTTGCCCTCGACAATGGCACCGACCTCGGGCTTCGCTCAAAACCAGACAACAAGGAATGCTTCTACAACCAATCAGGCACCACATTTCGAAAACTCTCTTCATTCTGGTGGTGATAGGTCGCATTCGGCGGCAGCAGTAACACCTGTTAATGGAAGTTTAGGTTCTGACATTCATCCAGATCGGATAAGTCAGATAATGGCTAATTGAAAAATTATGTTTACCGGCAAGGCCACTATGTCCATAGAAGATTTTTTATATCACGTAGAAGCTTTAACAAAGCAAACATTGGATGGCAATTTCGTGTTGACGGCCAGATATGCCAGTAACTTGTTTGATGGGAGTGCTATCGAATGGTACTGGCGCTACTATAAAAGTGTCCCGGAAGTTTATTGGCCAGACTTGTGCGTTTCCCTTCAATTTAAAATTGACCGGACGGACAGGAATATAAGAACCGAAATAGAACTTCGTAAGCAAAGATCAAATGAATCATTTGACGATTTTTATGGGATCATAGCTGCCTTATCGGATAAACTGCCCGGGCCCATGTCTGAAAAGTCTTTGGTAGAAACCCTAAGAGCCAACCTTTTGGCTGACATTCAGCATGAGATATTATTTGACCCTGCTAACTCTGTGAAAGATTTGCGTCACCTAGTTCGGACTCGAGAAATATTCATCCAATCAGTTTTAAAAGCAAAGCAATCAGTTGGTCCTCGACGACTGGATGACCGAAACCAAATCTGAAAGGGTCTCTAATGAAGAAAGTGCATCCGATATTGAGTATGACTTATTGGCAGTAGATTTGTCATGCTAGAATTGCGCGGAAAAAGGCCACTGAAGGCCACTGAGTGTATGACAGAGCGCAGAGTATTTTGTTTTGGCTGCGGAAAAGCAGATACTTAGAAACCTAGTTGTAAAAACTGCAGTACAAGCATTTCAAAAAATTATCACGCTCGTACACCGCAGGGGGGTGTACGCAAACAGTTGGTCAACAAAGTGACCAATACCGACTAACCTTGTCGTTTCCACCCTCATGTCAATTCATTCAACCAGATTTACTTTCCAACAATTATGTTGACTTACCGGACAGACAAAACACCTGTTCTAAACGTCGTACAAATAATTTTAAAAATGTATGTCGAATAGAAAAAAATTGCTATTAGCTTCAATAATAGCCCCACCTAATTAATTACGCCCTCATGCCCAGGTAGTGCTGCTTGGTAAAACCGTAGTGGGACTTATGGACACTGGGGCTTCGGTCAGCTGTATCGGGGGTACTTTCGCTTCTGAACTCCTTCATGGGGATCTAAATTATAAGGTAATAAACTCCAAAGTAAGAACGGCTCCGCTCTTTCAGCCATCAGGGCATATGTGGACCCAAGCCATCGTAACTGGGATGAGAAATTGAGTTTCATAAGCTGTCCACTTCGCTCAAGCTTTCATTTAGGCATTAACACAAGCCCTTACAAATTGGCATTTGGTCAGAATATGGTCACAAACGGCAGTAGCTACAAATTATTGCGAACTCTAGGCATGCTAGATGATCGCAGCCTACAATTTAATCGAGAAGACTCTTTTGATCTCCAGCGTGGTAAGGCAAAAGAACGCACGCACGAAATGAAAAGGCTTACAACTTGCGAGCCAGAGAAGTGTCATTCAAAGTCGGTCAAGAAATTTCAGCAAAGCAACTTTGCGAATGGATACAGCTCTAAACTAGCCCCAAGCTTCGTCAAAGCCCGAATTCGTAGGAAAATTGGTAATTATTACTACGAGTTGGATGATTCCCAAGGAAGACTTATTAGCAAATTTCATGCAAAAGATATTAAGCAATGATTCTATCGTCTGCAAGCGTTGTGTTCCACCCCAAGCGTGATATTAGTGGGGGCAAAATGTAGTGCGCTTGCCTAAATTAATAAAATTGTATGCCTAAGATGATGCTTTATTTTTAATACCAAGCCGAACTTCTGCCGACGCTCTCTATTAGATAAAGTAATACAATGTCGAGCCCTTTTTGGTAAGCCGATTAAAAATTGTTCTAATCACGTCTCTTGGGTTTTTGTTTGCCGGAAGGGATGGTCGTGCGAGTCCCACCGACTTCGATTTTTTTTTTGCTTCGTGGTTATGGAAAAAAGTTACACGTGGATGCGATGAAAATCGGAAAATGTACATAAGTGAAATCAGCTACAATGATTTGCAAGCCGCCGCCAGATAAGCACGTTAAACCAAAAAAAAAACAAACTATACTCTGAAATAAATATAATAAATATATTATAAATATATATATATAAATACATATATATATATATATATATATATATATATATATATAATAAAACCCGTGACCAAATTACCTACTGGAGAATAAAAGAAGAGAAAAAATTATGTTTGTTACGGAACTGAGGCTTCAGCGATTCCGCCAACAGCCATCGCCAGCTCGGCTCTACTGTACAGTCACCGCTGCACCACAGTGGTATGGAGAGGATTGAGGCGTCCCCTACATCTACAGAGTGCCAGACGATTCATCCAGCGACCCGATATATATGCATACAATTTGCATAACTATAACTCATTTTTGATAGTGTAGTGAATATGGTTTTTATTTTTAATTAAATAATTAAGAGAAAACCCCATATTAAAACTATTAAGTCCATATAAAGTGACATCAAAAGTTATATTGGTGTAAACAAATTATATTAACTGAAACAATAAGTTAAGAAAAAAAAATTACAACACTCGCCAAAATAAAATTTTTTTTGTTTTACAATTAATCGCAATCAATTTACCCCTCAATCCAATCAGATGCCCCGCCTACAAAAGATCTTTTGGATGTGCTTTTGCTTTTTATTTAAATTTTATTGTTGGTAAGCAGGAATAACACTTCGATTTTAAGTGTGTAAAATTGCACATGCAAAACTCTCTGATTAGAGAGACATCATAGATAAGAAAATAAAAAAAAAAACTCACTCAACTTTGATCGGCCTTGCAATGAGCGGAAGACTTTTGAGTGGGCTTTTAAGATGCTAATTAAAATTAAAACACAGCTCAAAAGTATGCTGGCACTTTATTATCGAAGTCGCCGAATTAGCCTGTCGAAAACAAATGAATGAATAAACCCAGAAATGGAAATGAATGTTTCATTCATAAAAAAGATAAATAAATAAATAAAAAAATAATAAATAAATAATCATAATATTAAAATAGTATATATATATAAATAGATAAATAATAAATGAAAAGAGAAAATAATTTACAAAATTAAATAAATGAATAATTTGGTTTTGCCCCGATACTCCTTATGTGCCGAGATATTATTTTTTGATTTCATTTTAATTTTTTTTTATTTTTCGATTTAAGGTAAAAATTTAAATAAATTAAATTTACAAGTTAAAGGAAAAAAGATTGTCATAAGTAAATAAAATAAACTTGAATATGGGTTTACAAAAAAAAAATAAATAAATACAAATTAAAACAGTTAAGTCAAAAATGAATTTATTATATTAACTATCGAAATTGTCTACCAAATTTTTTTTTGTGTTCTGACCAAAAATAAATAAATTAAAAAGGTCTAAGTACCTAAACATTATTGATAATAAGTTGGTAAAAGTAATTCATATTAAAATCTATTGCACTTATGTTGTATTATGTTAGACCATAAAATTTCTTTCATCTTATTGTATTTTTTTTTTCTAGTTAAGTGCAACGAGCTTTTGAAGTTATATTTTTCCAATAATGTACAATACAACAAAATTAGATGTTACAAAATGAAAATTAATCACCCGTATACTAAAATTAAAATAAATGGATACCTTTTATTAGAATATTGTTCAAAATTAATATTTAAATTTTTTTCTTTTGGGAGTCATGCAACGCACACTGAATAGAGGTTGAAATAAGTAGTCGTTGTTTTATGGATCATCAAATATTATTATGTTTAGGTGCCTGATGATCTTGGTAGGGTGGGCATCTCCTGTGGCAATTACCTCAGCCCAGCTCAAACGACGAAAACCCAGGAGTGTCGCCTTCATATTATATTTATGAGATCGGACATATTGGCTTTTCCTCTCTTCCCCAATCCCAGTAATTTGTTCGAACTATAACCGCACGCGATATCTTTTAATTAGTATTATACACAGCGAGCACGTAGCGCAAGAAACTTTAAGGAACCCCGACCAACTCCCGATCATACAGCAATTTCTTGTACATTAACATCTGCTCGTCAAATACCAGGTTATATGCTACATTAATATTAATTAAAATGGCGCCCAACGTGGGGCCCGAAAAGGCCCGGAAAGGCTCGAAACGGCCGAAAGACCAGAATGGCCCGAATGGCACGAATGCTCCGAACCGGCCTGACCCAATCGGACCGAACTTCAATTAAAGAACTTGTGTCAAAACACCTGACACTTAACGTTCGACATATTATCTTACCTCCCATCCTCTTAATTGACCCCTTGTCCTTGCTATTGGAATATGCTACGAATCCAGGACAATTCAATAGATTTCATGGCCTAGTATTATAATCCCAATAGCTAGTGGGAATAGACTTTGACTTACTGGATGTGTTATAACTTTTATTGGATATAACTCCGTTGTCAAATAATAGTTTATACCTTTTACTCCTTGTTTACTTATTACTCCGAAGATTTTATAGGTTGTTTATTGGATTTGCGGAGTATTGAGCTGCATCCATCCCCTTTAATTTCACTTTGGATAAGTTCAAAACTACCGGTACGACTGTTTTATGCAGATACCGAATTCCCCTTGCGCCTAATATCCCTTTCAGAAACCTTAAGAAATTTCGCTGGACGAGGATTAAGCAGCTTTCTAAGCGCAATCCGCCGCGAAACGACATAAGGTTTCCTGGTTCCCCTTTCGCCTAATATTCCTTTCAGGAACCTTAAGGAATTTCGCTGGACGAGGATTTAGCAGCTTTCAAAGCGCAATCCGCTGCGAAATGACTTATGGTTTCCTGGTTCTCCTTATAATTTCCTTCCAGTTGCATCTCATTATATAACTAAAGGGAATTCTATTATAGTTTACAGTCAGTTGCATGACTCCCTTATTATTATCGATATCGTGACTACAAACAATTTTGTTATCTTAAATTTTCTTTTGCTCCTTCTCTATCAAAATTAGATGTATAAATTAAATAGTTATTGACTAGGTTTAGTTAACCAAATTTTCACAAGTCGTTTACTGAGATGATTCTGTCTCATAGTACAGAAGATCTGACTCGAACTAGTAACATAGGCAAACATTGTTGCATTTGTTTTGAAATAATAGTTTTCCAGGGCCAGTTAATAGCAACCTCTTGCGGACATTACTTTCATAGACCGTGCTTCAATTCCAAAGCCGGCAAAAAGAAGGTGTGCCCAATTTGCAATCAGAGCCTGACACGCCTAACTTCGGCTTCAACTGAGAATCTTAGTCCCACTAGACCCTCTACGTCAAATTCAAGAAGGCCCTCATCATTTCAGTCCCTTCAGACCAGAGCTCAAGCGAAACGTGTTACAAATCCCGATCAAGTCGAAATGGGCAACTCTGAAGATATTAATTTGTCACAGGGCTTAACAACTATACAGCAAGAAGTACCAAACATGGAATCGATTCAACAATTGATGGCCGAAACAATAAGAGTGGCTATTGTGGAACAAACCCGTCTCATTGCTACCAGTTTCGCCGACCAAACGAACAGTTTGGTCCAAGCCCTTTCAGAAAGTCTTAGAGTTAGTCCAACTGCCAACGTAGCGAATGTAACTTCTTCTCACGTGAGGCCTTTGCCTGAAATACAAAATCAAACAATAGAGCAATCTCTTCGTTTGCCCTCGACAATGGCACCGACCTCGGGCTTCGCTCAAAACCAGACAACAAGGAATGCTTCTACAACCAATCAGGCACCACATTTCGAAAACTCTCTTCATTCTGGTGGTGATAGGTCGCATTCGGCGGCAGCAGTAACACCTGTTAATGGAAGTTTAGGTTCTGACATTCATCCAGATCGGATAAGTCAGATAATGGCTAATTGAAAAATTATGTTTACCGGCAAGGCCACTATGTCCATAGAAGATTTTTTATATCACGTAGAAGCTTTAACAAAGCAAACATTGGATGGCAATTTCGTGTTGACGGCCAGATATGCCAGTAACTTGTTTGATGGGAGTGCTATCGAATGGTACTGGCGCTACTATAAAAGTGTCCCGGAAGTTTATTGGCCAGACTTGTGCGTTTCCCTTCAATTTAAAATTGACCGGACGGACAGGAATATAAGAACCGAAATAGAACTTCGTAAGCAAAGATCAAATGAATCATTTGACGATTTTTATGGGATCATAGCTGCCTTATCGGATAAACTGCCCGGGCCCATGTCTGAAAAGTCTTTGGTAGAAACCCTAAGAGCCAACCTTTTGGCTGACATTCAGCATGAGATATTATTTGACCCTGCTAACTCTGTGAAAGATTTGCGTCACCTAGTTCGGACTCGAGAAATATTCATCCAATCAGTTTTAAAAGCAAAGCAATCAGTTGGTCCTCGACGACTGGATGACCGAAACCAAATCTGAAAGGGTCTCTAATGAAGAAAGTGCATCCGATATTGAGTATGACTTATTGGCAGTAGATTTGTCATGCTAGAATTGCGCGGAAAAAGGCCACTGAAGGCCACTGAGTGTATGACAGAGCGCAGAGTATTTTGTTTTGGCTGCGGAAAAGCAGATACTTAGAAACCTAGTTGTAAAAACTGCAGTACAAGCATTTCAAAAAATTATCACGCTCGTACACCGCAGGGGGGTGTACGCAAACAGTTGGTCAACAAAGTGACCAATACCGACTAACCTTGTCGTTTCCACCCTCATGTCAATTCATTCAACCAGATTTACTTTCCAACAATTATGTTGACTTACCGGACAGACAAAACACCTGTTCTAAACGTCGTACAAATAATTTTAAAAATGTATGTCGAATAGAAAAAAATTGCTATTAGCTTCAATAATAGCCCCACCTAATTAATTACGCCCTCATGCCCAGGTAGTGCTGCTTGGTAAAACCGTAGTGGGACTTATGGACACTGGGGCTTCGGTCAGCTGTATCGGGGGTACTTTCGCTTCTGAACTCCTTCATGGGGATCTAAATTATAAGGTAATAAACTCCAAAGTAAGAACGGCTCCGCTCTTTCAGCCATCAGGGCATATGTGGACCCAAGCCATCGTAACTGGGATGAGAAATTGAGTTTCATAAGCTGTGCACTTCGCTCAAGCTTTCATTTAGGCATTAACACAAGCCCTTACAAATTGGCATT
>JAWNKZ010000158.1:0-82500 GCA_035041615.1 Drosophila anomalipes
AAAGATTACATGGAATTGTATCTCAAGACTGATGTTCATTTACTGTCGGCCAAAAAGCCAACCATATGTATATGGAGAATATGACACTAAGCCATCAGAATTCCTGATGTATTTAGATGCCAATAATTTATATGGTTGGGCAATGTCGCAATATCTCCCATATTCAGGCTTTAGATGGATGAATGATGCAGAATTAAATGCATTTGATATTTCATCTGTCAAAGATATTTCAGAGTCTGGGTACATTCTCGAGGTAGATCTTTTGTATCCAGACTCACTTCACGATTACAAAATGATCTACCTTTTTGTCCATCCAACCAAAAGCCTACTCCGGAGGCTAAAGCACAAAAACTTGTTGCTGACCTTAGGTCGAAAATGAAGTTTCCCATTCATTATAGAAATCTTCAGCAATGTCTAAGAAATGGCTGTGTTTGATACTTAAACAACGTCGTTGTGTTCTCAATTTGATCTGGGATCACCTTTCAGTTAGTACTTGTTTATTATTATGCATTTATTCACCCTTTTAAATTGGGTATGGCGCTGAATTGGGGAATGTATGTTTCTTTCATTCTTGAATGAAAAAAAAGACCGACTAGCGCGCGCCAAAATCCCATCTACCCAATTATTCACAGACTTCAACATCCATATGCATGGGGACAGTGACGAGGAAGTTTGAAATACCTATGTCTGTATTGAGACAAGAAGCCTAATACCAGCTAGAAATCGCACAAGAATCACAGTATACCAATAAGAACGAAGGCGATAACAAGTAGTTCAAATTAAAATTAATTAAGTAATTAACAGGTTGATGAAATCGGCAGAGCAACTCGGTGGCCCTGCCTGCATTTCAAATGCAGCATTTAGCATGTCAATAGATTTGAGCTTAAACCGTTTGTGAATCGTAAGATAAGTGTATATCAAAGAAAATGCCCTGAAGTAGGCAACACAAATGCATCATTACACATATCAGAGCTGGAGTCGCATTACAACATCTAAAATCTTATTTAATGTATTTCAGTGTTAAAACTTGCTTACACACACTGGCAGTGCTGCCATAAATTTTTTATTTTTCTAAGCGAAGCGTGAAATTGCGTTTTCAATTTCTGGTGGTAACGTTGCGACCAAAGACCAATCTTCCAATAGGTGTTTACGATTTCAATAAACAAGTATGCACCCGAGCCATGGGCTGCATGTAGATATGGGTTTCGCACCATCTGCCGGGCGGCCTCAGGTAAGCAGATGGAATCATACGCAGCGTCGTAAATAAGATAATATTAAGACAAGGTATCTGTCAGCACATAGATAACTATTGATTGTGTAGGTCAACTTTTAAATAGAATAACTAGTCCTAAGCAAACAATACCGCCTAAGAATCTTGTATATAAACCATGCATATATACACAATAAATAAGTATCAAAATATCTCTTTGCGTATTCTCTTCATTCAGCCCAATTTGTTCCAAGTACCGATTAAGGCGACTTTTTGCTACTGGTACATGAGCCGGTAGCACCCCAAACGTATTTCAACATATCCATAGAATTGACATTCAAGATTTCATTCTTACATTGGGTGACCCCCGCCTTTTGCAGTTTAGCTGCATTTGGCGAACTATTCATAATTAGTCAACTGGCGGCCAGTCATTCATCATTTACCAAGTGGTAAATAAATAGTCTATTTAGATTTATTTTGCGAATCATAGACGTGTATTTGGTCAAATTGCGGACCAACATTCGAAATTGGTTAACTTGGCAACCATTTTCACAGCAAAATTCGTAGTTAACTTGGCAACTAAATATATTTATACTATATAGCATCCTGTACCAAACCAATTTCCTCAGTTAAACTTTAGCGGCATAACGATTTGCAAATATATTTAAAATAAATATTATAATTTTCATATCAAAAAAACAGGTAATAATAAAAAACATATTTATATATATTATTACACATATATGATCAATAATTGATTTCGGAATACATAAAACATATACTATCAATTTGGCGATCACAAATAAAAAAAAAATAAATTGAAAAATATTCAAATTTTTTTATTAGTAGTATTATTGTATCAGATCCTACTTGTAGTATTATCTCTCGCTGTAATCCACCTTGTTTATCCTAAGATGCGTATCATCCTACGCTCGATTTGATTATAGAGCTGCCAACTCTTGTGCCTTTTGTAGCAACGGATTCTACACGTATGAATCGTTGCTTCCGTAAAGCAGATTTCTTGAAACTTAACCAATTATTATTAGACACTGACTGGTCAGAATTAAATTAATGTACCAATATAGACATTGCAATATCAATATTTTATACAACCTTAAACTCAAATTTAGATGCTTGTGTTCCCCGTACAAATCCTGTTTAAGGCTAATAGGCCTCCCTGGTTTTCTCGGGAATTAGCCAGGTTGAAAAATGTGAAGTCTACGGTACGAACAATATTTTGAACAATACCAAATTGGCGCCGATTTTACAAAAAGATGGCATAACCTGGCATTTTATTCCCCCGGAGAGCCCCCAAAGCGCAACAAAGAAGCAGGGACTTCGTATTCTACTTCAATTTACAAGCCTACTTGGGTGTATTGCGGCAAACTCCCGCAATATTGGAAAAAGCTGAAGGAATATGTCCCAAGTTTATGGAATTTGATCCACAGTACGTTGCAATGACAGCGAGATTCAGGCGACAATTGGACACAATATAGAAACACATTAACTTTATAATGGAACCTTCGCGTCAAAGAAAAACGCGATGTTGTGAGACAATTTTTGTACGCCCGAACGGATGGTTTGGTATCAAATTCATTAAAGGTTATGTCAGACTTCGGTTATCAAAGCAACAGTCAACTTAGTTAAAACAACAACAGAAAAAGTCAACGAAAATTTCAATGATGACTATAAGATTGAATAACATTACTGAATCAATCAAGGTTCTACTAGATTGGGCAATTAAGTTCTTACTGCTCATTCACCAACTGAAGGATTGGATCGACGAGGTTAAGACAATTCAAGAAAAAATAATTTATTTATTCATGGACTTAAATCAGGGAAGATTGAATCGTATACTCATCAAGCCTTCTCAAATGTTGAAGGAAATAAATAAAGTACAGGACGTTATGCCACGCAACCACGTAATAACTGTTGGGCATCAGCTACAAGCAGCATATAAACTTCTCGCGGAGCACGGAATATTCATCATATGAATCAGGAGTCGGCGAGTTTTAAGATTATTCCGAGACCGTTCACCGGCAATAATCAAAATGATTCCAGTGGTGGCAGCGAATTACACGATCTACAATACGGCGCTAAACACCTTCCACTTAATGTCTGACTCGGACCTGAACAAGTGTCGCGAGGAATCAATAGTCTGCCAAGGGAACTGAGCATAGAAAGATGCAGAAAATGTCCTGTTCAATGGTTAAATATAAGGGGCAATCATTTTGGATAGAGCTGGATACCCACATTCGCTGGTAGTTTAAAACGTTTGAAAATATATCGGGTCAAATCCAATGCAGTGACTCGCATCATCAATTAATTAAATTACCGAATGTGGGCATCCTGGACTTCAATGAAGGATGCTCCTTAAGACTTAAAAGTGTGCACACTCCGTTTAGAGGGAACTTCTCGATGCATTTCATTAAGGAAGCGGACGACGATCCGATTGAGTTCAAGGTTTGCCTGAAATAAATTCTCAATTAAATGTCTTTAGCATTGATGGGAATAATGAATATGAAAACTTAGAAGGGGGATGAGTTAAAAATAAAAGGTTCGCCGCCAATATTATAGTTCAGAAGAGCTCAAATTTATTAAAAATGTAAAACTAGTTTTATTTTAATTAAAACATTTTAATAATAACAGATACTCAAAATGTATTAATATTATTTTTGAACATGTCCACAAATATACATTCAAAATTGTCTTATGCTAAACCTGATCATATTTAAACATAGACAAAATCCTAATCGATTTGTCGATGAGAAAGGGAGATGGCATATTGTATGCATTCAAACCTTACGGGACAATTCCGATGTCCGTATACTTGCGTCTACCTGTGCGTCGAGTGCCGCTTCTTGTTAGTTGCTTTTAGACGGCGAGCTGAATAATCAAAACTATAATTAACTATAATAAGATAATTATTGCTTTGGGGATCGAATTAAAAAATAAAAGCAGCTATTAATAAAACTGTATTGTAGTAATGTAAATAAAATAATCGCCTACTAATGGCGAAAAGTGACTCAAGTCTGAAATACGATTAAATAAAATAATATTGTGAAATAAATCAATAGAAGAAAATCAATTTCATAATAATAAATGCATACACATATTGTGTGCGTGTATCGACCCATGGAGAGAAATACTCAATCTGAAAGGTTCGCATTAGGAAACTTTTAGAAGGAAACGAATTGTTTGATGTCATTGATAAAGAACCAGAGACAATTACAGAGGAATAGAAAAAGTCAGAAAGGAATGCAAAAATCCTTATTATTGAATATTTAAATGATTAATTTCTTATCTTTGCTAACTGTGAAACAAGAAGAAATTTTTAGAGAAATTCGATGCCATATATGAGCCTACAAATTTGGTATCACAACTTTCTATACGAAAGCAAATGCTGAGATTACATTTAAAAGGTTACGTGTCTCTTACAATTCATTGACGACTTAATAACAGAGCTAGTGGCATCAGTAGTAAAAATCGATGAAATGAAAGAATGAAAGTAAATTACAAAAATCCAAAAAAGCCATTCAAAAATAAATGTATGTCGAAACTAAAATGTTATCATTGTTTTAAACAGGGTCATGTTGAAAAATATTATTTCATTTTTAAAAGAATTCATGAAAAATCAAAAGACAAGTGATCTTAAGCAAATTCAAGTAGTCAGCCAGGACGTTTGCATTTGTGATGAGACATGTGAATACAGAAAATCAATGTGGGGATTTGATTATCTTAGATTTAGGAGCTTCCGATCACATCAGCAAAGATATCGTTTTATTTCCTGATTATATCAACTTGGAAATACCTGTAGAAATTGTGAAAAATAGCGAATTTATACATGCTACTGCAATAGGAATAGTACAGCTTAGCAGCTATGGTAATGTAATTACTCTGGAGAATGTACTATTCAGTAAGGATATTCGTCATAATCTGTTACCCGCGAAGAGGATGCAGGGTCCGGATTGATAATTAAATTTAATTCAGGAGGTATAAAGGTTACTAAGAATCGGTATTTGATAGCGATTGACCATAAGGTCGACACTCATAGGCCATCCTTGGTCCGTTGTGGATCTCCCTTCATTTCTGTGGCACTCGTGTGAGCATATGCCAGGGGGTAATCCAACCAGTTGCATTTATAAATTTTGCAATTCTGGTCGGTCATATATTCTCTCACTGTGATGAACTTGATAGAAAGTGACTTCGTAGTATGGTGAGTCTTTTTCTGGCCAGTGCAGCGCAGAAGCAGAAGAAGTGTTACTGGAGGTTCTACCTCCTATTCGTCTCTGCAGCTTCTGCAGAAATCATTATAAGACGCTTGGAGCCTCTTGGCACAAATACCCATTGACCATTGGTCGGTTACAGCACGAGTTACTACGGTGCAGTTTGTGCGACTTATATTACACAATTCTCAACAGTATTCGTTATTTAAATTGGGCCAGGTTTGGCGTGCTATACGACCGCAGTTGGCATTTTGCCGTTTCATTTGACCTGAGTCTAATTTCTTCTGTGATTTTAAGCTTACAGGTAGCCACAGGCATACAAATAACTTCCTTATCTGTAAGGAGGGGCAATAGATTGCCTTTCCTAGCTAGCTTATCAGCTATCAATTTATACATATACGTTGCCTGGACTAACTTTAGACATCTATTGGCTTAAGTGCTTAACTTATGGCTAATACTTCCGCCTGAAGAACAACACATGGAATGTCTAGTCTGGCGTCTTACGTCTTATTTGGTGTAGTGCGAAGAGCCCCTGAGTTGCAGAGTTCAGCCGTGCGCCGAACATTATAAGCCTAAGCAATTTTTGAGTGATTTGCGCTTTTTTGGATAAGACCACCACATTATAACCCCATTTAAGAGGATTGGTCTAATGATTGATAAGTACAGCCATCGGACAATTTTAGGTGCAGTGACTTTTCTGCAAGTACATAAAGTGACTGCTGTCTTCTTAACCCGTAGTTGGGAAATGAGATTCAAGGCTATTTTCCTGCCCAGTGTCATCCCTAAGAAGTTGAGAGCACTGTATTATTTAGTCTGGGTTGTACCAAGGGAGGAACTTTGTAATTCCTTGTGAAAAGAACAAGTTCAGTTTTAGCGGGATTTATGCATAGCCCACATGAAAGTATTTATAGTTTACTTGTCAATAGATTACTTTCTTTACGGCTGCGGCGCCCGCATTTTGTAAATGAGCTGGACTTATTGTATATTGTGAGGACCTGGGGATTTAAACGGCTTGAAACTGTTCATTGCTCCATTCACCCTTGAACTTGTACAGTGGTGAAGGTTTATCGTCAGAAGTCGTAACGACATCTGGAGACATCATTCCCACCAACGTTTTGTTGCTATCCTCTTCATCAGACAGAGAGAAATCTTTCTCATCGAACTCTCGACACATAGTCTCCAGGCACCGTGTCAGCGTCGAGGGAACCTACCCCACCGGCCGTTGTTCAGCTCGCTGTTTGCGGCCTCGATCGGCGCCAGTGACTCCTTATTCAGGATAACCACCGCCTGACTCACCGGGCCCTGTGAGGCTTCTGTATTAACCACCGTCCAATCTTGGATGGGAAGGGAAGGATTGCATCTCGGCAGCATCATTAACACCTGGTGTGGGTCTTTTAGCGACGCCGGAATCCAAATGCGAGCCTGAGGTCTACTTCGAGCTTAGCTCCACTCAACTGCAACCAGCCTAGTTCCTGGATAGACCTCGCCAACACTTTTTATGGCTCCACGGAACGTACATCGTCACACGCAATGACTTTGTTATTCCCTTGACACCAACCAAGATCATTACATACTGGTGGTGGGCCGGGTTCTCTCGTAATCAGTTCAAAACAGCGGACAGCTAGCGCCCCTTCCACCCACTTCCACTGATTTTTGGTGATCTTTCTGTCCGTATTGCCTTTGTCGAGGATCCTTATCAGGATCCTCTCCATAGCAATGTGGGCGAAAGATCTCCCCGGTAGGACCTTGGCTCTCTTGGTCACCGGTCCGGGCACCTCCTGGAAGCGCTGCCTCTTTGCCTGGCCTTCCTCCTTATTGGGCGGAAGATAGGCAGTTCGCTCTTGGCCCATTCCGCTTTGTTCAGCCATTCGGATGGTGGATTTGCTGCTGCGCTGCCGTTCTGTCTCTTTAATATGCTGGCTGCGTTCCTCCGCTCAACATATGAACATTTTCTTGCCAGGGCACCAGTGGTTGGCAGTTCGCCCTTCACACTCCCTCCTGCCGAATGATCACCTGCACAAGTGCGCGGCTTCACTTCCACGGAGGCGAGTGTGACAAGGACCCATGCCAACTACACCAGCGCCACTGACCAGGCAAATAGGTTCCTTGATCACTTTTGACTGAGAATAGCTTCCGGCTTTTGGCAAATGCCGGACTCTTCTGATTTAATTTTGTTTATTTGCTGATCCATTTGAATCCCCATATGCAGGTATGGCTTATTAATGTCGGATGTCGCCAGGCATCCGATATGCTCCGTGAGCGACTGGGCTATTTACGGGCCCCCGCCAGGCTGACTATCGGCACGGGTCACGTTACACCTTAGTCCGGCCCTACCTCGAACTATGATTTGCCATTTACCAAGAACATTACTATAAAGCAGACCATGTCCAAAGTTCAGGGTACAGATCTTAGTTAGTAGTATCTTGCGGACCCTCGTGGGGGGTTTAGTTGAGGTATTAAAAAATTAAAAATTTCTATATATTTAACGCAATCATTTGTTTGATGATATTAATTTATTAAGGAATGTAAAGGTAAACAATGAATTGTGTGAGGCTTGCATAAAAGGAAAACAATCTAAACAAAGACTTTGTTTATAGTCCATTCGGATGTTCGTGGTCCGATAATACCTTCTACAATTTACAATAAAAATTATTATGTTTGATTATCAATCAATATACACAATATTGTAGGACCTACTACCTACCTTACTACCTTTCATGATTTTATTGCAAAGGCGACGCTCACTTCAATGGAAGAGAATATTTATCTATTGAGATGCGTGAATTTTGATTAGAAAAAAGTATCAGCTATCATTTAACGGTTCCACACACTCCACAATTAAATGGTGTACCTGAGCGTATGCTCTGCACAGTAACTGGTAAAGCTAGGTTCATGATTAATGGAGCAAAATTGAATAAGCAATTTAGAGTGAAACTGTTTTAATAGCAACATATTTAACAAACAGGCTACCAAGTACAGCCATATGAGATGTGGCATAATAAAATTGAATAAAGAAATAAGTCAAAGTGATAGAATAAAAGTGATAAAATAAATGATCTTATTATTTGTTGGCAGCAGCAGCAAAGAACTTCAAATCTTAAGATCATCAAACAATTGTTGTGAATAAAAGGCTAGCGTTGGCTTCTAGCCTCAATATCTATTGGAAATAAACTTTCTAACCTTGCGGAATTGACATTGTGATATTAATTCAAATAAAGCTATCAAAAAGCTGACGGAGCAATTATTATTATTATATTGTTGGGATACATATGCACTGTGACCTGCTAAATCTATTGTGCCTCCTTCTAAGCCTATAGCTCTTCCATCAACCCATGTTCTTGCACGAATACAAGAATCTTTGTTGGGCTGAGGATTTCAATATCGTTAGAGCTCAGGGCATAGTTCGCTACTATAAATACACAGCTTAGATAGGTGACTTCTTAGTCTTCAATGTCCTGTCAAGAGACCGGTTAGTATCCTAAGCCCCAAACGGTTAGGGGCCTCCCTGTCCCCATTTTCGCTTGTTCATCGGCCGCTTTGTTTCCCGCTTATGACCCGGAACCCATCTGCGTCCCGAGTTGGTCTAGCTTGGCTTGTACCTCATAGACTGCTCTTGACGTTATCTTCGTCCCCTAAGAGCATTTATTGCTGCCTGACTATCGGATAGGATGGCTATATCCGTGTTCAAATAGTTACGTTTAAGGTTAAAATCCGCACACCTCACCTTAAAATATGCTACTATGCGTGCACAGGGATTCCTGGTAGGATATCCGAGGGCCCACCACTCCAAGGCATGTGCCCTGATTGGTGAGTGATCCATAGCTGTACCAGTTTCTGGAGTGCGATTTCATTCCCATCCCTTTTTGCTACTCATATGAACTGTGAAATTCTATTCAAATATGTGTTCAGCTAACATTTCATCCCTAGGCTGCATCAGTACGGGAAGTTCATCTGAAAGAAGTCGGCATCTCTCTGGCTTAGGATGTCATTGCCCATAACTCCTTCTGCTGACATCCTTATTGATGATTTGGGTATCCTATTAGATCCCAAGCTTAAGTTTGATAACCATATTTCTTCCTTCGCTAATCGAACATTTGGTATCCTGGGTTTTATCAAGCGCTGGTCAAAAGAATTTGAATCCATACAAGAACAATTTTCATTGTTTGACTTTAGGGGTCTTAATTGGAATACTAATATTTGCTTACCTACATACCGTAGTTGACTTTTATTAATAAATAGATAAATAATGATGTTATTTTTTTACATAAACTTATAAGTGGTGAGATTGATTCTTCTGAGTTAATCAGCCAACTTAATTTTGCAGTTCTTCAAACCTGTAGCTCGAATTATGCAATCCATAACCTATTTCGGATTTTATGCTCTAATTGTAATGCATTTTCCCCATTATTCAGTTGTGCTTCTTTTATTTCTTTTATTAAAACAGTTGTGTTATGTCATCTGAATTGCTATTCGCGATCTTCGTTATGCGGCGGGCCCCTCGGTCGGTTGAGTGGGAGACGCGTTAGCCAGCCCCTTCTTGATATCGCTGAGCCACTTAAATGTGCTGTTCGTTAGTACTTTAACGTCCAAGAATATCCACGTCGCCGATGGAACATCACACGCCACCCCCACCTCCAAGCGCTCCAATCACGACATCGTTGGCCTCGCTGAGGCAGCATAAGACCGTGTGCATCCAACCGCTATTGTGCTGCTCCACACCGATGCAAAAACCTTTGAAACTCGACCGCTCATTGACGCTTGTTGTCCAATGAGTCACATCAACGCTTCACTGGCAACGGCTCTTGGGTTTTCTGTCACCAGCATTGGTGCTGCAAGAGTGTGCACCGCAGTGCTCCGGTCGAGGTGAACTGAGCTGAGTCGTGAGGTCGTACTCGAAGTCGATCCTCAAATACACCACAAGTGAGCAATCCTGGATATATAGCCGAGGCAGTGGCTTTAAAGCCTGGCCAAAGCACATCTCTAGAAAGTGTTCAGATGACCTGCTTGCTTTGCGAGTGATACTGGGGTAGTTGCTGAAGACCCTGGACCTCTGGAAGTACCTTGTGCTCGTATCTGGATGCTTACAATGCTACAGAGATGCTGCTCTTCCCAAACAAAATTGAAGAGTAGTAAAGATTGAGGACACGCAGGGATCGATGAATCAGGCGACGATGGTACAAGGTAATACGAGGAATCTCTGCTGCTAAAGGCAGTCATACAAAGTAAAAAAAATAATATTCATGTTTTATACATTTTTATAAGACTTTTTGTGTCAAAACACTTTCTGGACAGCCCAAAGAATTGATAATTTTTTATTTTTAATTTCAAAATAGTTAAAAGTTAAATAATCTTGCACATTTTTGTTAACTAGTTGAATAAGAAAATAAAAAATACGACAATAATATAGAACATTTCTTTTCCAAAGAAATAGAAAAATAGGAATTTTTAATATCTATTTTCAATCAAAGATTTTCGGAACAGAACAACCCATTATTTGCTATTACTGCGGCGCATCCAAATTGCATAAGACAGTTTCGCAGATATGAAGGCGAATTCTAGTTAAAATTAGATTCCAGACATACGCTCAGTAATGCGTTGTTTTCATAATGTAAAAAACACAGAGAAGTTTTTTGATTAGAACAAGGTGGCTTTAAAATTGAATCTAAAAACCTGGCAATCAAGTGCAACGCGAAGATGTAACAGAGCTAATCAAGACAGCATATATTTCGATTTTGCCGAAAGCATAACCATTTGGGCGGCAGACATCCACATTAACTAATTTTGATGAGTTGTTATCAGTTATGAGGCCCAAGGGCCCCTTGACCTCCAAGGTTTTAATTAAAACCTCCAACATAAGCTTGTAAAAACTTTAAATTGGTTAATGTGAAAAGAAGAGAGGCATTTCATAAATGTAATTAACTACTAAACAATAGGTATTTGTTGGCAGCACAGTGTCTGAATACATATTTAAATTTCTGCTCAAGATACGTTTTGTGGTTGACTAGCATTCACACCTCATTGGCTGCCATCATAAATCACAGGATATTATTTATTTAGCTGCAATACTTGATAGGCATAGACTGTGGTATGCGGTATGTGGCAAGTGGCATTTGGCATGAGGCGCGTATCGTTTGGTATCGCGGTATCCATATTAAAGCGGCAACATTTGATTCCCTACAGCCAGTGGTATTACGATTGACACTCTGAGAAAACAACCGATTCTGCGCATGTGTGAGTCAAAACGCATCTGCATAAAATATTTAAGCGACCGTGCCCGAAAAAAGAAACATTTCAATTTTTGCCTTATGTGTCAGGCAACATGTGTTTACATGTCCTAAAGCTGAGTCGGTAACAAAATGATGTTGCTCATACCAAATTTTACCTCAGCACCCGACCCATCTCCTTGTTATGCCCTTGCCCGGGCGCCTACACGACTGTGGCTTGTGGCTGGGTTCTTTCTACAGCAACCACTAATACTAAAATGGTAAGTTACACTTGGCCTCGTGTACTCTCCTGAACATATACTACATACATATATAAATGTGTATATGTATTCAACTTTTCCAATATGTGTGAGGCCATTCTTTTGGGGGCCGCGTTTCTTTTTTTGTACTTCTACGTGCATTTGTAAATATAAAATGCAATTTGTATGCCGAAGCATTCGTATTTTGCCTGCCATAATTTAAGAATGGTTTCATTGTTTTCACCCGGAGACTCAATTTAGTTCCTAGACCGTACATAAGTGTTGCGAAGAGCTTTTCCCGGCTTGCTGTCGACTATTTTTTCAGAAACCATTTGCTTAACTTTCTTGGGATATCGAAATGTACTATTTTTGTAGTTCTCAAAACATTCTGGGAAAGTTATTTATAATGCATTTACCTCATAAGAAATTTTTCATTTTGGTATTCAGCCAAATGGCTTCTGGCTAGCCGCTGAACTTGCATTTTGCTAGCCAAAACTTTTCCTTTTACAACATTTTTTATTAATTCCCCAAATTGTGGAAATGCTGCAATAACTGAGGCAGCCAACTAGTAGAGGAGGGAAAGTCCTACACCTAAAGTCAAATAATTCAACAATGATATATTTTTAATAGAGAACTTTGGTTCAACACATTTGGTTGCGCACAGTAGAATCTGTTGACAACGTCTAAACATCTCATATCATTTAATTTTCCTAACATGAATCAAAATCTTCTAATTAAATGTACATACACATGGGCAAATTAAATTAGTTCGGTTAAGAAACACAGAACGAAGTCATATAGGAGCGATGCCAAGAATTTTCTGTGTTTTTGAGTACGAGCAGCATAATGAGAATTGCTCGATTGCGCAAAAATTATAAGCAATTACAAGACAAGATTAGTTCAAAATGTAATCGTACAAAATTGATTGCATACCAACACCTTTACTTACCTCCGCACACTTATGATTATACAAAAATATTTTACTTGATATCATTTTTACTTTTTTCGTTTTATATGTGAGATCGGTCCCCAAATTATTTAAAATGAGAGGTCTACAAAAAATTCTGTATGCGAGCGTGGTTAAACTGGCTTGCATATCCCTTAAAAATTATGCTTAGCAAATTATTTATACCGATACTTAATTAACAAGCAAATTGATTGGAGGTTTAAATTTTCCCATTAAATTTTAAACATATTTAAAAAAAAATGTTTGATCACTTTTTAGCCAGCAGAGTCAGCAGAAGAATGCAGGAAGTCATCTTTCTTATCGAAAAACTGTTAGCTCGTTTGGTATGTAATTTATTATTCCGGTGCTGATATTATTTTACTCGAATTCTAAGGGCACAGTAATTCAACTCGCTACACATTTCACTATACTACACAAATTATTATATCACCTGATATGCAATCAAAAACTAAAATTAAATAAGTTATGATTTAAGCATTTCTGTGAACATTTTTAGTGTTATGACTATAACTATGATTACCAATGATGTGCAGGCAGATTTCGCGATAACAGTAGCCGAAGCCTTGTGAATCTTAGTGTATCTTAATCTTAACACGGTAAATATGGTTCTATATGACCGTAACGCTATACATATGTGCAAGTCCAGCCAGGCACCAGCCTTACATTCCCACGCTGCTAAACGGCATTAATACACTTCCTGGACACGCGGGATCTCGCTTAAGTCGTGTTGGCACACAAAAGGTAATAAGAACCTCCAAGTGCAACAAATTGCGTGGAAAGGCAATCAGGCAAACCACGACGACTGCGTTTTCGCGAAGACAAATGATGAAGGTGAGCGCATTTCATGTTTATTTAGCGTTTGAAGTGCACCTTATTTTTAAATTTCATTGCGTTCTGCTCTTGAATTTGGGCACAGTGTGTTATTTTGCACGTGGCCGTGTGTGCTCGAGTCTAACGTAAAAGTTTTATTTAAAAACCTAAACAGTAGGACTTTTACACCATACCTTAGTTATTTTTTTTTTAACAATATCTTGGAAACGAAGGTCTGAGTAAACTTGATCCTGAATTTCCCCAATACCGAACTGCCTTTCCTTGCCAAGTGTATTATAGTTTATAGTTGAAATTTTGTAATGCATTTAGAGAGACTTTTTAACCACCATGCCACTATGGTGTCGCATTCGTCTTGCATCTCGCAACGAACGTGTTTTTTTATTGCGCATCCTAATTACTTATTTTCGTTCATGCTATTTTAATTATATTATTATTTTCATTCTGACATTTATTTTTGTGGCCGAGCAAAATTTGTGACTGTGTTTCATCTCTTTGCTGTAAAACATAGTTGAACACTAAATATCTGTTAAATAAAGAGTTTTAAATATAACAACAAATAGCTGCTCAAGTTCATGCTCTTGTGCGGTGCAACAATTTTTTGTTTTGTTTTTTTTTTTACGATCTTCCTTGAGTTTGTCTTTGGGGCGTGCTCTCTATGTATAAATCGTATTTATCTCCCGCGCTCGCATTAACATTAACTCATTTGTAACGGTATTGTTCACTTTTGTTCTGTTTTCTATTCCTTTGTGTTTCTCATTTTTCGGTCGCGTCGTTTTACCTTTGCTTAAGCGTTCTGTTGTGTCTAAGTGCATACCATCGTTTGTGTATGTTCTTGTCTTATTGGGTCTTTCGATTTTTTTCTGTTTTTTATTTTTGTGTTTTTATTGTCCAGTTGTATTTTAATTTTATTAATTAAATTGATTATTTCTTTTAAAATGCGGAGAATCTGTTGTTTGCTGCTGGCTGTGTAATAATGTGTAATACAAATAATGTGCTGGACTTAACGGCCGTATGATTGACCTGATTGAGTCCAAATCAGGCTTAAAGTTGACATGTTAAAAGTGCAGGAATGTTGTGACTAAGAGTGACTTTTGTGATCTATCCAGTCGGTTTCAAAAAACTGTTCGATAAATTCTCGGCTATGGAGCGATTTGAAAGATATGAAACTTATGAATGAAAACGGACTGTAATATGCGGATTTTGGGATGATGTTCGAATTAGCATAAAGAAGCCAAGGACATCAAGACCGATCTTACATGTATACATAAATATGAGAATATATATGTTAATACATATTAATGCAAATATATGCAATGCAACAAAGAAACAGGAGGATTAGGCAAAAACATGAATGCGGCAAGAGAAATTTTACAAAGAAATATATAAAAGCATTATTCCGTATGGTGCATAATAGATAGCAGTGATTACTCGCACGCATACATACATATATGTGCATTAAGAATCCTGACATGACCAAACAATAGACTCGTATGCCTCTCATATGGCCTGTCAGATCCTTTGAATTTCTACGCCTAAAGCTTAAGGCAATCGCTCTGGACATTCCCTAATGTTACAAATCCAAAAGAGGGGCAGGCTGACGTAGCACCACTCCATTATGGAGTGGGAATTGAACCAACTGGTGAGCTCACTGGCGTTAATTACCAGCCCTTCAGAGCTGTAAAATGCAAATTTTCAAATGGTGTTTGAATTAGCATAGCCAAGCCAACGACATCAATCCTCATCATACATACATATATAATTGTTTCAAATATATGTATAAACATATATATATAAATGTATATATGCGGGCGTAGCCAGTTCAGACACTAGCCAGTAAAAAGCGTAAAAAAAATTGCCATTTCACTACTGTAATTATACAAGTATTGCATGGGGCTTCATAGATTACAAAGCTTTCTTACAAGACAGTCTTTGTTCGTAAAATTAACTAAAAAGCATAATTAAAACAATCTCTAAGAGCTTACTTATATATGTTGTGGGTAGTAGGGATATGGGGATTCTGTGACAGTAAATGGTTTATTGTTTTTGATTTTTAATTGCTTCATTATTTCAGCTTATTTATTGCTTTTCTTTGGCAGGGTCAGGTGTGTCACGTATGAAACATTTATGACTGAATAGTATAGATTTATGGTGGGGTCCTTTCTCTGTAATGAAGAGATTATGACCTGTGCCTTGGAATCAAATGGAGGATCGCAAAGCTGCACTTGTGTGTGCGTAAGTGGTTTTGCTTTTTATAGAGGAGATTGTGTGTTAGGCATGTAACCTATGTGGTAGACTCAAGTGGAAGATCGGTTAGCAATTACCGCACTAGCATGTGTGTACTTGCGTGTAAGTTTCCCAAGTGTAGGTATATTCTTTCCAGTGTCCTCTGCCTTTCTTCACCAACAACAACTCTGCCAACTTCATCCTACCAATACCATCGCCAACTCCATCAAAAACAGCATCAACATCAGCAACAATCCCATGCCCAACATCGCCAACTCCAACCAGAGCATCAACATCAGAATCACCACCAACAATCACAAATCCAGCGAAATCAACTCCACCGCCACCAACGTCATCCCACCTACTGGAACAACACCTCAATCCAAGGTCTGCACCGCATACAATATTGCAATTGCAGCATCAAAGTGGAGCGCGCATCTTCGCTCCAATTCCCATACGATGCTTGTGCTTACACCTGTAAATACCCAGATGAAATAGATTTCGAATGTTTTAAAAACCGGATTTCAAATTCTCATTTGAGAATAAACACACAAACTTAGAGGAACCAGCAGAGCAGAACCTGCAAAATGAACATTGAACTATTTGCGGAGTAAATAAAATTCAACGAGGATGAAATGTTAATGACAATCAAATCACATCAATTAAATATATATAGAAAATATCATCAAAAATCATTCGGCAATAGCTTGCGGTGGACTAAAAAGGTGGGTTTGAGCAAAGCCACAGCCTGCTCCAATGGGCAAAGAGATCGTCGAAATGGATATTGCCACCACATCAGACACTCCCACCACAGAGCAGAGCGTCACCTTGCGCAGCCCGCCGACTTGTCGAAGGACCTCGCAAAGGACGAGGAGTTGGCAGAGGTGACGCTCGGCCAAGAAGAGATAGGGGACGAGGACATCCCTATGTCCTCACAGAAGCTGGCGGAGGAGCTGCAAGAGGATGCAGTCGTCGATATGACGAGCAGCTGTGACGGGGGCAACTCTACGCCCCAATCACCGTGTCAGCTGGAGTCCCTCCTTTAGTAGATGACTAAGGTCATCGATACAGGGCTGGCTCAGGTAAACATCATGGTGAGGAAGAGTATCAACTTTACTATCCGTTCAGAATTCCTCACGCAGTCTCTAGCGTTCCCATAGTAGTGCTGACCAAGGGCAGCGCGGTCTCTATAGCTATTGTCTGCGTACTTCGCTGGAGATGAAGCCTACCCACCACCAGAAGTAGAGAAACTGGTGGATTACTGCAGAATGGAGAAAATTTCAGAATAATTTCATCGGATGCGATGACAATGCGCACCACGCGATATGGGGCAGCAGCGATATCAATATGAGGGGTTTATATTATTATTATTATTTTATATTTTAATATAATATAGAACTGGGCAATGTCGGATCTATAAACTGGGAAAACAAACTGGGAAGGGTACAAGTCGATCTTAGAGCTCTACCTAGCCACTGGACTATCTGGTATACCCAGAAATCCGCTGGAGCTAGATAAGGCCATAGGTGACCTTAACAAGAGCACAAGCATTAATGACTTGTGAGGATAATTGCCCAGTAAGGAAAAAGTACATGGAAAAAGATGCCCCTTGGTGGAACCCTCTTTAATAAGGCAAAGAGAAACGGAATATGGGAACAGTACCGTGAAAGTTTGACTTCCTATAATAAGGAGATAAGAAACTTCTGCGAAAGCATAATAAGCACAAGCGAAGGCGCCAGGCTCCATAGAGCACAGGCAAAACACCTTATGTAAATTTAGCACTGAACCGTAAGGATAACTCCTTTACGAGCAGTAATATGCAGAAATTAGAACTACTTTTCGAAACCCGCTTCCCAGGTAGTACACCCCGCAGGAAGATGCTATCGAAAGAGAGAAAAGATACAGGCCGCCAACTGACGACTGGGCATGTGCCAAGTCGCAAGGCAAATTTTAAGAATCGCTCTGTGACATAGTCCAGTCAGGGCAGAGAATAACGAGTGACTGGTGTAAGGAGGTTGGACTCAACCTAAACCCTACGTAAACAGTCATCGTCCCCTTCACTAGACGACATAAGTTGCAAAGAATGAGGCAAATATGGCTCGCAGGAGCCCTACTAGGCCCTGATGCAGTTGCGGCGAATTCGCTCTCTTTCGCACCATCTCTAACGCAGGTGTTCAGCCATTTGAGCGTCTCTGACACACTTATCCATCAGGACATGTGCCGTTAGTGTGTGAAGAGTATTGCAGGCGCAATATTGCTGTCCATACTCACACTGACGGCAGACTATGGTTTGCGCCAACAAAAGGGCAGTGGAAAGTCACCAAAAAGATCACGTCACCTTGGTACACTGCCGCCAAAAGGTGGCCAACCAAGGCCTATAAAAGAAACGCCGCAGCATTAGGCGGGGGCTATGCAAATCGATGAGCGAGGCTGTACAAATGTGAAAGAGAGTCGGTCGCAACGAGCAAAGTAACCGGAATCAAAGTCGAAGTGCATGGACACAGTGTGTCGAGGGACTCTAATAAAACACAAAGATCAGTTCAAGTATCACGCAGGACATCGAGGTCCTGAAATTAGGTAAGAACGTATATCCTTGCCACGCTCGAATTGTGGCAACAGGCTATATCCGCGAAGAGCCAAGTGAAGCAAGCGAGGCTTGACCCGTGATTGGCCAGAGAGTGAGACACGCTACTCCTGACTCACAGGAGAACTAGAGGCAATCCTTGGGGGAATAAGGAAGCTGCTATTCCTGCTGAGCATCAGAGTGCTGTACGGAATCTCTGGCGGGTACGCCGAGATCCTGGACTTGCATAGCTGGCGGGCGGAGTGCCTGCGGCAGATTCTTGCGCATAGGAGCTCGAATCAAACCTGATCAAGGACCCCGATGGATTGCGAGACGCCACTGAACGAGTAGCAATTAAGTGATCTGAAACTAATCTTGGAAAATGTCATTTCCAACAATATAAAATGCGATAAATAATATCAATTTAAATATATATATATATACACTGTGTTTTAAATTGTCGCAAACGCAATATAAATTTGTTGCTCGAACCCTCAGCTCGATTGAGTTTGTACAACCGAAATAAAAGATTCGTTACAACTAGCGCCCAACTTTGGTGTTGCGATAATTTAGAACACATTATATATATTAAGAAAAAAACGTGGGTGCAAAATCTAAAAAAAGAAGTGCTAAAATATGGAGCAGAGTTCGAAATGGAATTATCCGGAACATTGGATGCTATGCGCAGAAAGTTTGGAGAATGGAAAAACAGATTGCCATATAGCACAAGATTGGAGGAACTAGCGGCGATTCATGGCAGACAATCACATGCCAGAGAAACCGAAAATGATGCGGATGCGAGGAAGTCGACGAATATAAATTTCGCCCAGCTAAGCATCCCGGCAACCAGCGCAGCAGCGCTGCCTCGAGATGCCAATCAGACTCTTTGGGGGGTAGCGTCCACAGCACAGCCACAAAGAAGAGTGTCCATAAACGAACAAACGGTACCGACCATGTCCCAGGAATACCCCAAAGTAGCGAAACAAGTCCACGAATGGAATTTTCGTTTCGACGGCACCACTAAGCCTTTGGAATTCCTGAAACAAGTCGAAGGGTCAGCCGATACCTATGGACTGAACCTGAACTTAATTCCCAGCCATGCTCGAATTACTTGAGGGAATGGCTCTTAAGTGGTACATAGCCAACAATCAGCACTGGACGAGATGGGTAGCATTTGTTCAAAGTTTTCAGGATTATTTTTTACCAAGGGACTACTTCGAAAACTTGAAGGACGAAGTTACCCGAAGACGGCAGATGATTTACGAACCATTTAAATTGTATATGGTGGAAATGCAGACGCTCATGCGGCTACTGCTATATTCGGCGGAAAAGGAATTAAACAAAACATACAATAACAGCCTCCCGGATCTACGAGCTTACGCCAGACCATATCAATTCAACAATTTCGAAGAATTAATGCATTTGGCCGAAGCGTTCGAGGTGCTCGAAGCGGACAGGTAAAAGCTGAGACAACAGAGCCGCATGGAGCAGACGAACTACGGCACACAAAAGCCAATGCATATGGAGCCACAACCGAGACACCGGTGGAGTCCACCACGACGACGCATGGAATAGACAACGGTAACACGCACAAGCAAGCGTATCAGGAGCGGACCGAAGTCGACACGAGACCCAGACCGGCCCCGAAGACGAGACGAGACAACATACAAACACATATAAGAAACTTATCGAGGGCATGCAGATTTTGCGGCCAGGAGGGACACTTTGCAATTGAGTGTACGAGTCCCATGCTGGAATATTGTTGGCTATGTGAACGTAACGGAGTTCGTACGTCATTATGTTGTCCGTCGGGAAACGGACACCGGCGTCCGCCACCGAGGGGCGAGCGAGAGCCGAACAGGACACCCCAAAACGCTAATAGGAAGCCTACAGGACGAGGGAGCGCAGCTTACAACGGTCGTAGAGATCGGCAACTGTCGGTATAAGGCTACGATTGACACAGGAGCCACGAGTAGCTTCGTTAGCGAGAAACTAGCTCATGGACTGATCAACGTAAACCGACAAAGCGCAACCGAACGTCGAGTCCGGATGGCAGATGGCCGACACAGCGGAGTCCGAGAACAGGTCGAGGTGAACATCAGACTAGGGTTGAGGAGTACGGATATTGCCCTACTGATATTCCCAGGAGTCATTGACGACTTAGTCCTCGGATGGGACTTCTTGTCTGGCATGGGCACAGTTTTGGAGTGTGCGGGTTATTAGTAAGCATCCCAAAGTACGAGGTACACCATCAAGAGGAGAGATTGTCCGTAGCCACAATAGTCGCAACACCGAAACATCCACACGCAGAAATTGATCAATTTTTGCGAAGAGAATAAGCGGCATTTAAGGATATAAAATGAATATCGCCTATAAATGAGCATCGAATTCTCATGACTGACGATTGGCCAATTAAATAGCGGTACTTCCCTAAATAAACAAACAGGTGGACGAACTGTTAGCCAAAGGATGCATGAAGCCCTCAAGAAGCCCACACAGCGCACCAATCGTAATGGTGAAAAAGATAACGGGAAAATGGCGCTTCTGTGTGGACTTTCGACAATTAAATAGCAAATCGATAATAGATGCATATCCGCTGCCGAGAGTCCACCATATCCTGGACCAGCTGAGAGATACATAAAGAAGAGTCGAGCGATGACGGCATTCACAGTTCCAGGAAAAGGACTGTTCCAATGAAGGTAATGCCATTCGGGCCCCATTCAGCACCAGCCAGCGTGATTGGACACGAAATGATGCCGCATGCATTTGCATATTTGGAGGACATCATTGTGATCAAGAAAGAACGCCAAGAACACATGCACAACTTGAGAGAAGTGTTCCGACGGTTGAGAGCTGCGAATCTGAGGATCAATGTGGACAAGTGCGACTTCTTCAAGAAGGAGCTTAAATATCTTATTTTCGAAAAGGTGTAAGCTAAGCTGACACAATCCCCTATGTAAGCATGCCCAGACTTCTCAAGGCCATTTTGCTTTCAGACAGATGCTAGCAAATAAAGCTTGGGAGCGATACTGACCAAAAACTCAGAGGAGGGCGAGCGGGTCATATCGTACGCAAGCATATCTTTAAATCGTGCGGAGCGTAATTACTCTGCGACCGAAAACGAGTGCCTGGCGATAACTTGTACTTGGAAGGATACCACTTCACTGTCATTACGGATCAAATGGCACTGAAGTGGCTGAACTCCATCGAAAGCCCATCAGGCAAGATCGCGAGATGGGCACTGGAACTGCAACAGTTCGACTTTGACGTCAAATACAGGAAGGGAAACTTAATGTTGTTGCACTTGCCCCATACCGACAACCCCCGAAGGATACGTGCGTAAGAGTCTCGACTGTGGACGACGCGATGGACCAGGAAAACAAGTGCTGTAATTGGATCCAAAAGATGCGGACTGACATAGCGAAGAATCCCAGTTTCCAGACTATAGTGAAGAATCCGGAAACCTATATAGACACATCCCGCATAGAGCTAGAACCGAGAGTGTGGTAGCCTGGAAACTATGTGTGCCCACCGGAAAGAGAACGCAAGTCCTAAGAGAAAACCACAACACCGCCGCCGCAGGTCATACGGGTAGTAGGAAAACAATAGCCCAAATAGCAGCACGCTACTATTCGCCAGGCTTATACAAAGACGTACGCGCAACAATGCGAAATATATCAACAGTATAAGTCAAGTCAAGTGACCGCGGCAGGACAAATGCTGACTCAGATACCGGAGGAGCCCTGGAGCACAGTTTGTGCTGACTTCGTGGGACCACTACCGAGATCAACCCACGGAAACACGATGTTGTTGGTCTTTATAGACCGCTTCTCGAAATGGACGGAAATGGTACCACTCCAAAGCGCTACTACAGCAACGCTACAAAACGCCTTCAGGGAAAGGATTTTAGCACGGTTTGGAGTACCCAAAGTATTAATAACCGACAATGGAACACAGTTTACAAGTAGGGCATTTAAAAAATTCATAGAGGAGATGGGAGTCAAGCACCAATTCACAGCGCCCTACACTCCACAAGAAAACCCCACTGAACGCGCGAATCGCACGGTGAAAACAATGATTGCACAATTCACAAAAGACAACCAAAGACGTTGGGATGAGACATTACCCGAACTGACACTGGCAGTTAACGCCAGCGGTTCAAGCTTCACCGGGTACAGCGCGGCGTTCATAACACAAGGCCAAGAGCCTAGGCTTCCAAAAGCGTTGTTCGACGAAGTGACAGTTGGAACAGGCCAAGCAACTCAAACACCGTCCGACAATGAGAAGAAATTAAAGGAAGTATTCGAAATTGTCCGGCGAAGTTTAGAAAAGGTGGCACAGGGCCAAGCAAGGCACTACAACCTGCGTCGTAGACCATGGAAACCCAATATCGGTGACAGAGTGTGGGTGAAACTACACCACCTGTCAAATGCAGCAGAAGGATTCGCAGCGAAGCTAGCACCGAGATACGGGGGTCCATATCAGATTGTGGATTTTATATCACCCGTAATCTGCAAAATAAAGGGCATAACGGACAGGCGAATAAGGACAGCACACGTGAGCGACCTGAAGCCGCACAGCTACCGGAAGGATACGGGTGATCCTGAAACACGCATACATTAAAACTAACCAAAATACAATATAAAAATAACATACCAATTACACAAGTCACAAATTTTTTTTCTCCAATATAAAAAGAGAGGGAAAATAAATGTGGTTCTACATAAGAATATATAACACATTTATAAATTAATAAAAAAAAACCGAAAAAGAAGGGTATACAAATTAATAAAACCCAAAATGAAGGGTATACATATAAATTAATAAAACCCAACAGGAAGGGTATACGTATAAATTAATAACAACCCGAAAGGAAGGGTATACGTATAAATTAATAAAAACCCGAAAAGGAAGGGTATACATATAAATTAGTAAGACTCAAAAGAAAGAGTAGACATATTAATATATATAAAAAAAAGTGTATATATATGTAGAAGTATATATGTATATGTATATGTATGTATGTTTATATATATGTATGTGTATATGTATATGTGTATGTATATATGGATGTATATAGGAATATATACGGAATAAACATATTATAAATACACACCAGCGCCCCAAGGCGGGCCCAAAACTCAAAATCAAAGGCGGCCCTGAACAAGGCGCATAGAGATAAAAATTACGCTGATCAGCTTCGCAGCGGGAGCAGGAGAGAAAACATGCAAAGAGAGCGCATGACCATGACCTACAATCGACCGCAAACGTACAATCTAGAGATCAACGGCCGCCAAAACACTTTGCTCAGCCACACGCTTGCGCATTAAAAGTGCATCAACAACATGTGAGCGAGTGCACATGCATGTGCAGTGAAAAAGTTCAACGCCCAAAAACTCTAATCAGCCGCGCACTTACACACAAAAAGGGCAACAACAACTTTGCACATGCGCCGTTGGTTACTCACCCACACTAGTGCAGATGCGTGTACACAAAGTGCACCGTTTGTTACTCACCGATATCAGTGCAAATTTGTGAGCATGCAAAACGAAAAGAGCAACAACAAAGTGCGCAGGTGCAGAGATATGCATAAAATAAACGAGAGCAAACGAAAAGGGCAACAAAAACGTTTGAAAAATGTCTATGGCCGGCCCAGCAGAGCTGGGATTCCGTGCGATAAGAGCGCCGGTCCGAGTGCGCGCGCGATTACTGGTCGTCGGTCGCGGCGCTCAGAAGGAAGAGTGGTGCGCGTGGTGCGTGTGGTGCGCACAGTGAGACGCCGAATCCTGCGTCGCATCACGCAGGAGCAACGAAATCGTCAGCATGACGAGATCGAGCGGCTGGCGTCGCCGCTACACGCCCCCAGCGTCGAGGGAGATGCTGACAGGGACGGTGATGTTCCGGAAGTCGCCGAGGAGAAAGCGTCACGACGCCGACGCTATCCAAGCGATTTGGATGATGTAAATCCTGAGTGGATTCACTGGCAGTGTCCGGAACTGCCGCCGACGCCGGAGGACGATCCAACCGCAGTGCGGTTCGCCGGGCCACGCCCCGCGCCGACTCGTGGGAGGCGGCCGAACTCGACGAGGCCATTTCCGAGGTCTCGGAAGTGGAGGCCGGAGGCCCGGGGACGCTGGGCGAGGACGAGCCCATCCTGGTGTCATCCGAAGACGAGGAGGAAGCGGGCGAGGAGCGGCGAACACCGGCGTCGGTAGTAGACCCCGACGATGAGGACACCTTGCCATTCACGCCATTGGCACGCTCCAAACCGGAACCTGAGGTGATCGTCATTTCGGAAGCAGGAGGTCCCCATGGCGAGCGACAACAACCACCGCCACCCACCGTGACCGCCACATATGCGAGGGCCTTCGCAGACGGCCGATGGAAACACACGGTAACGCTGGTGTGTTTGGGAGGAGGAGGCGGGGTTGCCACCAGCATGGCAGCTGGAGGAGGTGCAACCACCCGCAGGCCCTAACCCCCCACAGCCAATCCCGAGTCCAGTACCACCCGCCGTGGAATCCCCACCGCCACCACCGCCGGAATGGAGACGGTCACAATTTCTGCGCCAGGCATCATGCCCAGAGGCGAGCACGAGACCCCCCAGGCCAACATTCCAGAGGCAAAGCTCAAACCCGGAAGGAGAGGCTGGGTGGCAGGAGCTGACCCCCGACGGGGGTCTAAGATCGTGTGGCATGATGGGTACCGATATCGGATGAAGACGTCGACGCGAGGCACACGGGTTTTCCTCAAGGAATAAAAAAAAAATAATACAAAAAAAAAAATCAAAATAATAACAATACCACAAGTAAAAAATAAAAAAAAAAGAAAGCCCCAGAAATTTTTTTTATTTTCAGGTCTCTTGTATCTTTAGGTTGGAAAGCGGAAGCTTTCCGCTGCCGAAGACAGAGGGGAGTGTAAGGAGCCATATAACAATGCACGTTTATGATTATCGATATATATATATATATGTATATTCATGGATGTGCATGCGAAATGCCCATTAGCGTGCATTAAATGTTATATGCGCCCCTCACAATAACTGTCGATCAGGCCGAAATCCGGCACTGATGCAGTCGCGGCGTATTCGCTCTCTTTCGCCCTCTCTCTTTCTATCGCAGGTGTTCAGCCATTTGAGCGTGTCTGACACACATGTCCATCAGGACATGTGCCATTAGTGTGTGAGGAGTATTGTGGACGCAATAGTGTTGTCCATACTCACACTGACAGCAGACAAAGGTTAGCGCCAGCAAAAGGGCAGTGGAAAATTTCCAAAAAGATCATGCCACCAAAAAGATCACGCCACCGTGGTACAGTCTCGACAAAAGGTGGCCAACCAAGGCCTATAAAAGGAGCGCCGCAGCACAAGGCGGGGGCTATGCAAATCGATGAGCGAGGCTGTGTAAAACTATAAACGAAGGCGTGCAAATAATGAAGTGAAGCTGTGTAAATCTAAAAGCGAAGGCTGTGCAAATATAGATGCTGAGTTGTGCAAATCTAGGAGCGAGGCTGTGTAAAGCTATAAACGAAGTTGTGCAAATCTATATGCTGAGCCGTGCAAATCTATGAGCGAGGCTGTGGAAATATACAAGCGAGTGAGTGCAATCGAGCAGTACAAAACTGACAGTGAGTCGGTCACAATCACACGTGAAGTGCATCGAAGGACGCAAGGATCAGCTCAATGACCACAGGACATCGAGGTCCTGAAATTAGGTGAGAGGCGTATATCCTTGCCACGCTTGTGGCAACAGGCGATATCCGCGAAGAGCCAAGCGAAGCAGGCGAGGCTTGGCCTGTGATTAGCCAGAGAAAAAGGCACGCGAATCCTGACTCACCGGAGTACTAGAGGCAATCCTTGGGGGAACAAGGAAACCGCTAGTCCTGGTGAGCATCAGGAGTTCTGTACGGAATCTCTGACGGGCAGGCTGAGATCCTGAACTTGCATAGCTGGCGGGCGGAGTGCCTGGGCAGATTCGTCCGCGTTTTATCAAATCTTGTATCTGCTGGTCATCATTTGAACGCATCTTGATTCCAACTAATAACTCGAACAGTGTGGTACCGATGCTTCTGGTGTAGATGAATTAATAACTTTTTGTACTCACTCTACATACTTATACCACTTCGTTGGATTGTCGATACTAAGTTTGGAAAGCACGGAGATAATAACTGCATTAAGTTTCTCCACTTGTCCATTTACTAGCGGTAGTCCTGTAGTCGTCCTTACCAGCTTAATATTTTCGTTATCGCCATATTTAACAAAATCTATGTCGGTAATTGCTGAGCCTCTGTCTGAAATTATGCAGCCACGATTCCCCAATTTTACGACCTCATTGCTCAACTTTGTAATCATTTCATTTGTTGCTGTCGACTTTGTTGGGTAGAACCAGCAAAACTTCGTGAAAGCGTCTATTACAGCCAAAATGTGAGTTGAGAGTTTACTCAAATAGACCGAAAAATCGATGTGATAAGTTTGTAAGGGCACGTCATCTTTTTGCAGCCGATGCATCAAACCTTCTTGTTTACCTCGCTTACGATTGATAAGAATGCAGTCGATATATCTTTTGATTTTATCATCGAGGTTTGGTATAAAATACTCTTTTCATATGAGATCCCTTCTCTTTTTTATAGCGAAATGACCTCTGTGAGCTTTACTTGTTAGTTGCTTTGGCATATCTTGAAGAACTTCTAATGTTCGGCATTATTAACTAACTTGTAAGGAATGCTGGTCTTCATGAAATTATTCTCGTAGCTTTGGCTATCAGCAAGTATCTTTATTGTTTTCAGATCATCATTTTGCTTTTACGCATTCCCGAAAGCAATCAATATACTTTCATCATGGTCATTATCGGATACACAGCTAAATTCTTCTAAAAACAATACCATCTCGCTAATCTTATGCGTAAGTTCTGATTTTTTAAAGTTTTTGTAAACGCACTGAAGTTTGCTTTTATTTTGAATGGAATGCCTAAAAGATAAACTCTGAACTTTGTCAATGCTTCTATGACTGCAAGTATCTCTAGCTCATAAATTTTATATTTTTGCTGTGCGTCCGATATCTTTTACTCATAAAATACATTGGATGTAATTGACCGTCATCTGAAGAGTGCATTAAAATAGCTCCAAATCCATTTATTTATGCGTCAGTATGGACTTCGGTATCATACTTTTGGCTAATACAGGGCTTAATGTAAAACATTTCTTCAGGCTCTCTATAGCATACTCACCGTTTTGACCTTGGGGTACCATCAACCTTTTTAATAAGTACGACTGGACTTGTGAACTCTGATTCTGATGATCACACCATTTTGCATCCACTCGTCAATCTGCTACTCGATTATGCGTGCTTCAATTAACGCAATTCGATGTGAACGCGAAAAAATTGGGGTTTCGTCTAATTTTCATTTGAATTTTTGCACTCTTTGATTATTCGAACTTATAGATTTCTATTATGTTGCGAACCTCGTTTTTTTATTAAAGCACTGATTGCATCGTTTATATTGAGTTGAGCATTATATACATATATATATATACACAGCGTCGATTTTCATTACGTTTGATTCAAAGTTTATGTCGTTCTCATCAGTTTCTGTTTTGATCTTACGCACACTAACACAATTTCGATTAAACAACATTTCTGCATTTCTCTTCTCTAATAATCAACTTGACGTTCATGCAACTTGTTGCCACCACGTGAAAGACCAAAACATAATTCACAGTCAGGTGAAACTGCCCTATTGGATTTATCTTATTTAAAAATCTTATCTTATCTAAAATCGTTTCCAAAATCCACAAAATACAAGTTACTGTCTTTTAATTTTGGCATACATAGTTCTTTATACAGATCGCCGTGCAGCACATTAAATTTACTGCCAGTATCAATTCACGTTATTTAACATACCTTCTTTTGCTGTTAACAAAATATTAATGCTCACAACGCGTACATTGGTTTTTTCTTCATTTCGATTTTCAACTTTTTCTTTGTAATATTTTGATACATGTCCGAATTGCTTACACTCAAACAATTTTTTGTCTTTGTCTTTATTTTTGCAACTGTTTGAAAAGTGTATTATTTCACCACAATTGAAACAATAATTTTCTTTCTTTCCACTCTGTAGAACTTTCATCTTTTTCTCTTTACCAAATTTCCCACTTTTCTTCATATTTCCACTCAATTTTTCATAGTCTTTCAGTTTGTTTTTTAAAATCACATAAGTCTTTTGCACCATATAAAATAGGTTTATTCATTGAAAGTTCGTCAATTACATCGATCACATATTGCATAAGTGCGTTGTCTTCAACTTTTCCGCGAGATGCAAAATATTTAATTCAGTAGTAATACTCATAAACAGTTTCATTTATACGGCGTTTGTTCTAAATTAATACGGTGTGTATTTGCTTGCTTGACACTTGACTTAAACTCACTCGATAGAGCATTCTTCAATGCTTGCCACGAATTCAAATTTTTTTCGCTCAAAACAAACAGCTTGGCAATGCCTCCAAGCGATTTCTTAGCAAAAATGAAATGCTTGTTCTTCTAAATCTTCAATGCTGTTCGCTCCATGCTCGCATACTTCGTTCCCTTCATCGCTGCCTTCTTCATTGTCGCTGCCTTTCTCATCATCGCTGCCTTCTTCTTCGCCGATGTGTTGCTGCAGTTGTCTGGCGCGTAAATTAGAAAAATATGTAACAGCAATATACAGCAAATCGATATGTACACTAGTTTTCTTATTTTAAAACGACTAAGCTCGCGCAATCGATTTCTATTCGACCTGTCTCCTTCTGCCTCTAATATAAATTGGTGCAATGCACGTATGCTCGGCTTCTTTGCCGAACGCAAATCTTTTGCAATTAACTCATTTGAATTTGCTATCTTACCGTTAGTTAATTTATTTTAGTTATTGTGAATAACAAAATTATTATTAAACTGAATTAAACAAAAATTAATTAGCTGAATAACTTCGTCGTCTAAGACACAGCTCTCACAACCTATTGCGTCAAATGTCGAACTGCAACTCCGCCTTCGTCGTCATTGCATGTTACTCTCCCTCTTCGCCGATTGCCTTCTTTGAGCAGATTCGCCGTCTTGCGAATTCGCTCTCGTTGTTGTTGTTCTTTATGTTCGTCGTTCTTGTTGAGATTGGCTTCAGAAGCAATAAACCAACAAACATGTATTGCACAGATTACTGAATGCAAATTATTTAATTAGAAACAAAATATATACCTATCATAATACTAATTAATAATGCATAAAATATCTATATTGGCTAATAATTATACATGAAATTAAATGAAAGAAACCAAATAGGTTATTCAAATATATGTACAATTTATCACTAGAAAAATTTCTGCTCTTTGAAAAATTTGTCACTTACCTTCACAGACTAAACTTGTTACATTTACCAATTACCAATTAATTCTCATTCTCTGTTGTTTCCTGAAAAGCAGCAAAATAATTAAATTATAGTTACAATATACAATATAAGATATACAAATACAAAATAAGTTCATTGATGTCGCTCGTTTGGCACCAGAAAATAAATAAATAATCATATCACATAAATTTGCTAAGCTTTGTTAAATTCGTTTTGCATAAGACTGAACGAAAACTTTATTTTAAGCAAAATACCAACCCATGACAGTACTTATTAATAATACACGCTAATATCTCAATTAACCAAAATTTATTCCTTTAATTAAATGTCTTCTGAACATCTTCCTGTGTGCCATCTTTGGCCAATTGTTGCGGGGTCGCCAATTTAGCTGGTTACGTCGCCTGCCGTGGGCAGCGATGGAATTAGATCTGGAAGCAAGGTTGATGTTAATGGAGCAAATCAGGATAAATGCGCCCAGGTCGCGTGGCCAATGTGGCCATGAGCGTTTGGTGTTATGCTATTTGCATGAGCAGTGCGGAGGGTGGCGTCTACTTGTCCTCGGCTTCCGTTTTTCTATATTTGCAAGCAGGTAAGTATTAGCTCCAAGCGCTGTCGAGCGCTGCTTCACTCAGTGAGCCAGATAAGTATTTGCGTTGGCTCAATTCTGTTGGGGCGCGACCACCAATCAGCTGATTGATTTCTTTACATGGCAGAGCGACGGCATCTATGCTGGAGAATCTTGCTGCTGCTACTGTATTAGCCGGATTCACATTTCGCGCATTGACGCTGTTCCGATGTAGATGCTGTAACTGCTATTTAATCGCCGGGCCTTCTCGCATGATTGCCAAAGTGTTATTGGGTTGGCCAGAGTGTTTCGCAGTGGTGCCCGCCTGGCTCCAGAGTCTACGGCTCAATATTCTGCTGCATATTTGCTCTAATCACTGGCATAGGAGACGATTCCTTCAGTGAACCGGGCAAGTCCTGGCATGGACGCTTCTCTGCTGACGAATAATCACCACCTGACCGATTGAAATCCTTGCATGGGCGATCTATAGCGTTAGTACTGGAGCGTGGTGCTGTTGCTGTATTATTTGTGGATATTACTTTAGAGCCTGCTGTCATTGGATCAATTGCCGCATCCTTCTGCGTTCACTGGCACTGGTTTGATGGAGCTGCGTGAAATAATGCTACCTATGCAAACTAGGTGAACAGTGCCTTTTAGTTGAGTTTAGTTGATTTAATGTGTTTTCCCCTATAAAGTTAGCCGATATTTATTTTCCATTTAGATAATCAAAGCAACCTTAAGAATATTACTGGCATGTTATTGACATTTTAGGAAGGGGCAACTCTGAACATGAGGAATGTTCAGCTGAGTTGGCAGCAGCACACACTCTTACGGCTGACGTAGCACCGCGAACAAAAGACCATGGAGATCACGTTAGGCCAAAAAAAGGTTCAGTGCTCCTGCAGCTGAAGCCACATCGCGCTAAAGAGACCATGGAGGACTAGCCTTGCCGAAAATTAGGAAAAAACTGAGCTGCTCCTACAACTGGAGTGGTACCACAATAAAAACACATCGAGAAACAATCAATCTGAAATGACAAGGAACACATAAATCAAAACAGCACTATGTCAAGAGGGCGCGCCTTGCGATGTACTAGTCATGCAAGTTTGAGGCTTGCATATGGAAATCAAAAAAGAAGTTTGCAATGTATTTTGAGCGCAAGACAGGAACTGGCCCTGGATGACAAGGAGTTGCTGGATGGCCTAATTACAGAAATCCCGAATGAATACTTACACATGCAAGCGCAGATCCCGTGCTTCGATAACCCAGCCAAAATGCAGCCAACATTCGCAGTGTTGCTTCCGCAGCAAGGCATGGCTAGAAAACTTAGTGCAGCGAATCCGAAGGTGTTAAGAGGTGCCATCATTCCTAAGAACTCCCGCTGTTTCAATTGCAATGTCAAGGGACAGTGCGCAAAGAACTGTTGGTAGCCCAAAAGACAACCTGGTTCGTGCTAATTATGCGGAGCTTCAGATCATGTGGTTGCCTTATGTCTAGAGCAGAAATCAAACTTAGGAGATGTAGGATCTAATAACTTCGTAAGATACATAATGATATTGTTTAAAGGTAATGTCAACCATTCAATAGTTTCGAAATGCCTCATAGACTCAGGCAGTCTTATTTCCTTTATTAGACGAAACTGAGTTCCTCAAGGAGTTGAACTCTAAACTCAAGAAGATAAATATTTTGGGCGAAATGAAAGACATTTAAAAGTTTACGGAAGAATTGCATGTTATATCGTTAAAGGAACAATAAAAGTACATTTTGATTTAATAGTGGTAACTGACGAGACGTTGAGGTGGGGGGGTGGTGCTCGGAAGAGATTTTTTGCAAGCCTGTAATTTAAATATTGGCCTAAGCGTCTTGAAAATGATTTCAGTTGAGTATATTGAAAACCGATCTGATAAACCTAGTGCTGAAAAGTATAATATTATTGCACAGCAGGACAATATCATCAGAATAAGGTAGACATGTTCGATAGCAGAGTTGTAGAAAGGATTTGGTTAAACGAAGTTGTAAAAGACAGATTTGAGGATACCATGTTGCAGATAAAGATTCTAGACACTGAAATAAGATGTAATAATTACAAAATTGGAGAGCAGTTAGGACATAATTTGAAAGAAAAATGTAATCAAATTTTAGAAACTACATACATAATACACATAAGACTGGATAAGCCAAAAATTGGGTGCGATATGAAGATTACTGTTGAAAAAGCTAAGCCAATTCTCGGTTCTCCTAGAAGGCTGTCATACACAGAGAAGGAAAAGTTACAGGACATGTTAGATGATTATTTGAAGGATGGAATTATTCGACCAAGTAATTCTAAATACGCATCAGCAGTTGTTATAGTTAAGAACAAAACTGGTGACTTAAGAATGTGCATCAACTCCAGAAGGCTAAACAACTTAATGATCGAGGATAATTATCTACCGATGGATGATCGATGATTTGTTAAATAAACTCGTTAGTAAAACAGTCTTTACCAAACTTGACCTAAAGAACGGATATTTTCATGTCTTTGTTGAAGAAGAATCTATAAAGTACACGTCTTTCGTAACACCCTTAGAACAATTCGAGTTCCTACGTTTGCCCATGGAACTGAAAACGGTCTCACAAGTTTTTCAAAGATTCGTTAACAGTATATTCTCAGACTTGGTAAGAGATAGTAAACTGATAATGTACATACATAGATGACATCTTGATAGCAAGCAAAAATATCCACGAACATGCAAGTGCAATAGGATTTGGGGCAGTTTTATTGTAGAAGAAGCAAGATAGGAAGCTGCACCCCATTTTCTATTCCTCAAAACGAACTACAACAACAGTAGCAAAATACCAGTTTTGTAATCCTGACTATTATTGAAGCGACTCGTAAATTTAGAATATATTTACATGGAAGCCCCTGTAAAATACTGACAGATTGTAACTCTTTCACCCTAAAATTAAAAAAATATATCTCAACCATAGGATTGGGAGATGAGCATTAGAGTTCCAGAAATTCGATTACGAATTGGCGCATATATCAGGCAAACAGGTACAACATGTAGATGCATTATCCCGGAGCACGATTATGATAACTGAAGCAAATAGTTTTGAAACCAACTTAAATTATTTGAAATGAGAAAAGGGATTGTATATAGGAAAATCAATGACATCCGGTTACTATTTCATAGATCATTACGGACCCGTGGATAAGGCTAGAGCCAAGAAGTATATATTTGCGGTAATGGGTGGATGCACAAAATTTGTCGGGCTGTATACGACAAACACTACAAACAGCAAAGAATCGATCAGTGCACTAAAAGTGTATTTTCGATCGTATAGTAGGCCAAGTTGCATCATATCTGATCGAGGAAGATTTTTTCTAAATCAGCTGAGTTTGAGAAATTTATGAATGTTACAAATGTGAAACACATAAAAATTGCGACAGGAAATTGGACAACACTGGGACGTTACTATCGAGAAAGTAGAATACACCTTAAACAACACTCAACATCGCATTACCAAACAATTTCCCAGCACTATGTTGTTTGGTTTAGCTCAACAAGGGGGAAATCAGCGATATGTTAGAGGAAACAGTAGAAGTAGATACAACTGAAAAAAAATATAGAGGACATAACAAAAAGAGCGGAACACAGTCAGTCACTTATACAAGTACAGCCCAGGAGATTATGTAATGCTAAAAATTTTGACAGTACGGCTGGAGTGTCTACAAAACTAATACACAAAACCAAAGGCTCTTATGTGATGGATAAGGTGTTGAAAAATGGAAGGTATTTGCTGAAAAATATTTATGGTTTTCAGTTATCTCGAAATCCTTATCAAAAGATAAAATACATAGTAAGATTATAAAATAAATAAGAACGGTATAAGTTCAAGTTCCATTGTTAAAATTGAAAATTAAAATTAATATACAAAAAATTAATACCAAAAAAAATTATAAACGAGATAGAGGAGCACCCCATGGTTAAGATGGCCGAGTGGTAGCATTCTTCTTGTAATGTAGGTAATATGCTACTAGTGATGTAGTTCTAAGACTGTAACCTAAAATGCAGCTATGTACTTAACATTGATATCGATGTCGATCGGTATCAATTGTGTGATCGCCAGCTTGGAGAAGAACAAGAAGAGGAGAGTCGTGAATAAAGTAAAGTGAGCAGACGTGTTTTAGAAAGAAAGATAATTTTGTTTTAACTGGCACAATATTCATTTATTATGTACATATATATATTTATAAAAGGCACCTTAGGCTTAGAGCACCGCAAGCTTGTTTAGAGTATGGTCCAAAATCATGGTTGATTCCTACAAAGTTGTGGGTGGGTATAGACGGAGAACCATACCATCTTAGTTTTCCAACTTTACATAGAGTATAATGCATATCAGTCCATGTCCATTTTGTCTGGTATAATTTCCGTCTTTAGCCCTTGAATTGAATTCTTCATGAGATGAGAACAAAAATAAAATTAATATGCAAGAACTCTTGAAAAAATCTGAAAGTTCTTTGCGAGCGAATCTTAATTCATAAATATTTTTTTTTTCACTTTGTGGAACTGCATGTAAATAATGGTCAAAGAATTGGTACAGAATGCAAACTTTCATTGGCAAGCAGATAGTAAGGACAGTTACTTATTGAAATATATGGGGACTAAATATGCATGGGGACTAGCGTTGAAAACAAAATCTGCTAAAGAAGTCAAAAACGCTTTCTTCAATATACTTAAGGAGAAACGAATTCCCAATAATTTGAAGACTGACGATGACCTTAGTCAGGAGATTAAAAAGATGAAGAATATGCTTGAGGATGGCAAACGGCGCTCCATTCATCAAACGATATGGGACTCAATCGAAAGCATCAAGGCTTTATATGAGCTTGTAGCTTGACTATGGGGCCAAAGTAGTTATAAGGACACATCAGCCCTCGCAAACGATCCCCTTCTTTAGAACAGTGATGGGCGTTAAAAGGAAACAGGGGATCACACACCCCACAGCAAGCTGAGTAAGGGTGACTCTGTCGCTCCCACAGGGAACCAGGAGTTCCCATCCGTTGGTGAAGTGCAAGATACCCCAAAAGGCGAACGGTAGAAAGAAGTCACTCACATAAAGAAAGCCAGAAAGCCCAACAGACCAGGAGTTCGCATGGAGAAGACGCCCCCAAACGCCATAGTTATCGCAGCAAAGGGTGAGGCTAGTTACGCGGAGACACTCCGTGTACGATAAGCTTCATAAGCTTGGGAAGACGGTCTCTAAGAGGACCCAAAAGGGTGAGCTATTGCTGCAGCTGGATAAGCCAGGTATGGATATCTCGACATTCAGGAGCCTTGTGGAACCTTGTGGGTGAGATGTTCGGATGAGGTTACTTATAGAAGAATATTTGTGATGCGCTATGGCATATGGGCAGACCCAAACGGCTACGATTAGGCTACCAGCAGATGGCGTAAGGAAAGCGTTGTCTGCTGGCGTCCTAATAGCGGGATGGGTCAACTCAAGATTCCGAGTGCTTCAGATGCGTGGAGTTTGGCCACCTTGCAATTCAGTGCAAGAGCAAACTAGACAGGTCGAATCTGTGCCGACGGTGTGGAGGACAAAATCACCTGGCCAAGGACTGCAATAAGAAGGCACAGTGTATGTTCTGCCGCGTCTTAAACCAGCTGGGACCAAATGGGAAGGAAACTGCCTATACAAAGATACTACTCCTACTCCGTACGTCAACAACACCCTGCTACTGGTGGAACGACAAAATAAAGCAGCTAAGGAAAGCGTGCTTACTTGCGAGAAGGTGGTCCCAACGTGCCAGGAGCCGCCTGGTCTTTGCCAGTCGATTGGCGGACATTAGGAAAGCCAAGAGAGAACTTAAACACAACATGAAAAGGAGCAAAGCTAGCTGCTTTCGAGCAATATGCGAGGAGGCTGACGTGAACCCATGGGGCACCACATACAAGGTGGTCACAAAGAAGATCCGGACGCGATGGAAACGGCAGCTGCTTATACGCCTGCCAAAGGGGGAGGATCTCTCAGGATATAGGCCGGTCTGTCTTTTGGATACAGCGGGAAAGGTCTTGTAGAAGTTTATAACAGACTGCTGGTCATCCTAGAGGAGAAACGCACTTTCCGCATCCCAATATTCTTTCCGGAAAGCTCGCTCTACGGTCAAGGTAATCAAGGTGGTGGTCGATATTGCCAAGGCAATTGAGGGAACCAGATGGAGACGGTACGAGAAGGAGTATTGTGCAGTAATAACACTGGACATACGAAACGCATTCAACTCCGCGAACTGTTCGCGCATCAGCAGAGCTCTGGATGTAATTGGTGTACCACCGTATCTGTCCAGCATTGTATCCTGCTACCTGTCCGACCGGGTGATGGAGTACGATACAGGAGACGGTACAAGGCGTTACGAGGTCACAGCAGGAGTTGTACAGGGATCGGTTCTAGGCCCACATCTGTGAACATAATTTACGATGGGGTACTTAGACTTTAGCTGCCTCAGGGTTGCAGTCTTATAGACTTTGCAGATTGGCACTAGTCGTGGTGGCCGAGGAGCCGGTACAGACTGCAGCGAACGCGGCAATACAAATTGTGTCCCGATGAATACAGGATGCGTTCTTGGATATTGCAGGCCATAAAACCGATATACAAGTGAGTATATAAAAATGCAAGTCAACAACGATGTAGTGAGAGCACAGGAGGCAATAAGATATCTGGGCGTCATGCTAGACAATAGGCTCAGCTTCCGGCCCCACATTGAGTACGTCAGCCAGAGAGCAGCCAAAATGCAGGGTGCCCTCTCGCGCATGTTACCCAATATTGGGACCCTAAGCCGGGGTAGGTGACTTGAAGTTGAATCCCAAGCCAAATTTAAAGATGTACAATGTTGCTATGGTAAAAACCAAGGCTGGCGGCAAACATGCAATCAAGACTAGGCCATTATCCTATGTGTTTTTTTGTGATACAGTTCCATGTTACTCACTCTGCATCAGAACAAAAAAAACCGCAAAAAGCTTGACTGGCTGCTCGGAAGGAATACCATGTTGCTTACGACCTGCAACGCAGTTGTTTATAAGCAGCTGGTGGCGCCAGTCTGGCATAACGCACTGCCAATTTGAGGTGCGTTAGTGTCGACCACGCAACTCTGCCCCAGCTGCGTCAGTCTGGTAAGCATCAAGGCATTTCGTTCGCCTCCCAACAGCGGCAGGAAGCTGCGTCCCAAATATCCCTACCCTCGGCTTGACTATAGAACTGCCAACATATTTGCTAATTATAATAACTGATTCAAACTGTAAGCAACGTTGCTTTCCTAAAAAGCCTCCCTGGTACCCACTAGAATTAGCCAAATTGGGATACTCGATAACTTATATTCTGTCTCTAGGATTACTTTGCACATACAGAGCACGATTGTATATCCTTATGAGGTTGTAGATGACTCCCTCCGACTTTTGCACAACTTAATTTTATCATTTTTAATTGGTTCAAGTGTATAACGACAAAAAAAACTGCTATTCCCGACATGCCGAAGATAATTTAGCCTTGCAGACATCAGTACACCTCCTGTCTTCTCAATTTAATTTGCCATTTATTTTTTCAAACCTTTTTATTGTACTGTTATATACCGTCAAAATCAAATACCATAATATAGCCCGGATAAAATAATAAAGTTTGAAAATATACCGTAATATCTATCGGAATATCGTTTCGGTTTTACACACAGCTTTTTTTTTATTAAAAACTTAACTACATATATTTTATAAATGCTTTTACTGGTAATAAATCGCCGCAGAAATTGCTAAGTTAAGACAATCCGACAGTACTGAGGAAATTTTATATAAATATGTCTGCACTTCACAAGAACTACAGCACGCAGATAAAATCGAAAAAGAAAAATATATATAGGTCAAAAATTAAAAGTTGGTCTGAAAGAGTAGGGAAATCGGCAGAGCAATACGATTCGGTCGCTCTGCTTGCACTGCAATAGTGCATGCATATGGCATGTCAATAGATTTGAGCTTAAGCCGATTGTGAATCGTAAAATAAACGTATATCAAAGCGAATGCCCTGAAATAGGCCACACAAATGCGTCATTACACATACCGGAGCTGAAGTCGGTTTCCAATGATATCTCAAATCTGATGACACCAATTTAATAAATTTGTGAAATTTATTAGTAGTTTGTAAAATAGTTTAGAGCGGGGCAAGGCCAAATTAAAGTTTTCCTTTCGTCTGTATACAAAATTGCCCCCTTCCCAACCGTGCCCCCTTATTATTAAAAATAAAATATGGAATTAATTTATAAGAACGCACTTAATATTTTTAAAATATATTTATATGATTCGTTCTGATACATATTAATATTAAATTTTCACAACATTTTATTTCCTATTTTCCTATTTTCAATGTGTTCTTTTTACAAAAACATACAATTTAGATAACCTTTAAGAAGCGGCAAATCATAAAACTATGGTTACTAATACGAATCTCAACTCGCCGGCAGCGTTCTTCGGCCTTCTGAAAACCTCAAATAGTCCCCATTTCCATTTGTCAGATGCAAACATGTGTTGCTCCTACAAAGACTTGTCAATCAGAGACACATAGATACATATGTATACATGTATATAGAGGCACCTAACCTCGCACCCAACCATGCGAAATGCACAACAAGGCGAATAGTCAAGGCAAACAAACTTAAAGCAAGTGTAAGTGATTCACGGGAATACCCTGCACTTGTCAACAATACAAACACTGAAATGCAAGCAGAAGGTCCGTATCAATGAAATGTCATTTGTAATAACTGTATAACTGTTGATACATGTATTATATAAAATGAACTTTCTACGCTCTCCTAAGTAGTGGTTTCCTAAGTAGTGGTTTCTAAATAAACCTTAATTTTACTAGCATTGTTGTTTATTGAGTGGGAGTTGTGTGGTTTTGGCAATAAAACACACTTCAACAGGCTTGCAACACGCCTCTCGCACGTTTGGTACAGGGTATTAAAAGTAACTAAGAAATGGGACCACAAAAATTCAGCTGTTGACGTTAATGTGGCAACAGCTACGCTGAAAAATCTCATTTCTGAAAAGACTTAAACAGCATATGAAAAATACAAGTACATACAAGCAAGTATATGTATGTATATGCATGTAAAGAGAACATTTTTCTTTTTTGCGCAAATGCATTGAAAGTCGTGTCGTTAGTTACGTCATAGCCATCTTAGGACGAAATGGAAACAGTCAGCCATAAACAAATTATTCAAGGCACAACAATAGATTTATGAACATCTGGAGCTAATTACTTAACAAATGCCACAACTGCGGTTAATACTCGAAAAATTAACTTTGGCCGAAATGCTTTGGTGGGATTCTTGAAATATCTTAAATTATGTTAAGCTACTTTCAATTATGCTTATCCGAAAATGGACAAAGGTGAATCTGCAGACGCATCTAGACTCCTGGCTCCCCTGACCTATGAATATATTGGTTCACGCGAACTCTTATCGCGAATAGATTTTATACCCTAAACTCATAAAAAAAATTGATAAAATGGTTATTTTGTTATTAGAGTTATTTTGCAAAAGCTTCTTACAGATAGAATGTAACGTCTCCGACCACATACAGTATATGTATTCTTGATTCTTGTAAGCAGCTAGACCGGCAAAAACGGTTGTCATTAATGTAACTTGAGCATTTCATAATGCAGTGAGCAATTCGAGGTGTTTATCATTTCTTAGCCCCAAGTGGGCATTTTCGTTAAATTTATACATCGATCTTTGGCATTCAGAGTTTTGGGGTGCTAAGAGTGGGGTCGACTCGGCTTCTGATAATTATAAAAAATCAATATGCATAGTCGAAAATGCTCCGTCTGTTTCTTACACAGTTTACTTGAGGGTCGAGCTTTCCCGAGTAGAGCATTCTAACTTGTTTGATTTTTTTTTGCAAACTTTGCTTTGGTATCGACACTGCTGTTTTTGTACGACTGCGATTTTTGTTGCAGGGAACCCAAATATTGAGAGAGCATCGCATTATGCGCAGCACATTATTATGTTCAGGGGGGTGTGAAATTCAATTTTCTGCCAGCCATTGTTGGCAGCTGCCTTTTCAATTCAGCTCGTTCACTTATACTTGTCCGTTTTCATTATCACAGCCAAATTGTGTGACTTTTGCCCTAAACCAATGACTGGCACATTGCAGGCAGCGGTTTGCCTCAAGCATAAGTTAAATGCCAGTCTCATACATTCAGCCGACCTAAATAATTAAATTCTTTGGATTGGGAGAGCTTGAAATTTCATTAGAAAGATGTCAGACAAATAAAGGTCATTCCTAATGGAAGTAAAATAAGAGTTGGGTTACGATCAGGCAGGGCGACGTCGACCCAGTGAAACCCAATCTGCCAGGCAATAAATATTAAATGAAACTAGTCAATAGCAAAAATTATAAGACTCAGCAGCAAATAAGTTCCACATTTAATTTAGTGGTTTTCATGGCTTCACTCAAAGTTTCATTCCAATAGAGTACATTCTCAAAGTCATGAAATTCTTTGATGCTATAAATCGATTGAAAAGTAGTTACAAGAAGTTTGAGTGGTAATATTTTTACTGTGTGAATTGTAAATACAAATCCGTTTGAATTTTTTCGATAACTTTGAATATCTTTGAAAAAGGTAAGCTTTTCCTATTCTTAGAAGTGTGGAGGCTGAGGGTTATTGTAGTCCCTGACGGCGGTCCCCAGCAATCCGACTGTAATTCTTTATCATCTTTCATTTTCTTTCTCCGTGTCCCTCTCTCCCTATCTCTCTTATCCAAATTTTCTCTTTCTAAACTACTAAATGTCAAACCTTTTTTTATACCAACTGATTGTGTTTTTGTCTGAGTTTCTCTAATCCTTGCAATGAATGTGAATTTAATTAAAATTTAATTTTATTATTACTCTCTAAAGTAAATTTTTTAATTGTAACCTTAGATTTACACTTTTTATTCAAATCTTTAAAAATTTGTAGACTGTTTAGATATATACCGAAGGTATCATAGTATATTGGTTTTGTGCAATGTCCGTCATGGTGTCTGTCTGTCTGTCCGTCTGTCCGTCTGTCCGTCCGTCCGTCCGTCCGTCTGTCCGTTTGTATGAACACAACTTTTTTCGACACCCTTAGAGATGGAGACTTGAAACTTGGAACATGTACTGGTCTGTGCTCGCGTCAGACAAAGTTCAAAAATTGGAGTGATACGTCCACTAGAGGGCTAAGAAATCGATATTGGAAAATCGCTAAAGCCACATATCTCCCACAATATTAAGGCTAAAGTCACAACATTTGGTTGGTATGTTGTTGGCGATGTCCTTCAAAGTTCGGCATATGCCACGCCCCACGTCTTTTTTTGTTTGTTTTTTTGTATGTTTTTGAGTTAGATCGTTCAATTAGTGTGTTACTGGTAGCCACCTTAAATCGATGAAGATAAAGTGACCAAACTTGAAAGGTAAATTGCTGGTAACCTCCTCCAAGGATTGGCATATACATTTTCAGATCACGCCTACACCCTCAGCCACCCGGAAATTTAGACCTAGAAATATGAAATACGCATTTCTTCCATAATTTGTAAGCTACAGTCACCAAATTTTAAAAGTATGTTACTTGTAACTCGCCTAAGAGATCGATAAAAAATTGAATGGCCACGACCACGCCACGCCTCCCTATGCCGATACACACAAAATCTGAAAGGTAAATTGCTAGTAACCCCCTTCAAAAATCCGAAAAAAAAATTGGACCACGCCCACCCCAGCCCCAAAAACGATAAAAGCCCATATCTCCCGCAATTTAATAGCTACAGTTAACAAACTTGGAAGGAAGATTACTAGGAACCTTCTCTACTACTTTTTCGGCCACTCACACTCCCGCCCCCCAAAATTTCCAAAATCCCATATCCCTCGTAATTTAAGAGCTACGATACTAGCTTATATCTACCGCAATCTGAAAGGCAAGCTTGGACTGTACTTCTCGGAAAAAAATAAGATGGAAATTATAAATAATAGTTATATTATTTGCATTTATAATTATATAGGGTTGTGAAATGTAAGCAAGAGAACTCAGGTTTTTAACGGTGTGTAATCTTTGGGACCCGAAGATAGTGCTTACTTAAAAAATTGTCCATTTTCAAATCAGTAAATTATTCCACTGCAAAGGTGATAAAATGGAAAAGCGTCTTTTCGATTCATTAACTGCTACATTATATTTGAGTTTGTGTCTTTAAGCAATTAACAATTAACATTTATTACATGTTTTGTTTCATATTAAGAAAACCTACAGTCGGATAACGTTATTGATTTTAATGATTTTATTTTACGTATGCCTGCTAAGCATATTTATTTATAAATATTATTAAGAGATTTTCTAAATTATTAAAAATTAAAATGCATCAGTGCTTAAAATTTGTATTTTTTTTAATTTTTACATAAGCAATTATTTATTCTAATATTCCAATAAAATAAATATATAAATTTTTAAATTGTGACTAATTTTTACATGGTATATTCCAAATTTTTGCTTAATAAATTGATTTTCGATAGAAATAAAACTATGTTTTTGCTTCTTTGTTCTTTTAAATTTATAAATAATTTAGAATTACGTGTGCAGTAGAGTGAAATATTTTGTAATATTTTCCTTAAAGTATTTGCTTTGTATATATTATTATAATTCGCAACATCCTATAGTTAATATTTGTAGGCATTTTTAAGTACATAGTAAGTAGATTTTCTTTATATTAAGAGCTTAGTAAAAAATAACTTTTTTAATTTATTCTATATTTTTGTGCTTATTTATAATAGAAATACAATTAACAACACAAATATTTTTTATTATTATAAATATTACAAATCAAATAACAAAATCACAGACCACAAAATATTTGCACTGTGACTTCGATATTTGAGTAATACTTTAAAGCTTTATTAATTGAAGATTACACTCGAACATACTTATATATCCTTTAAAGCAGAGTTTCTCAAAAAGGGCTACAATGTGTGAGTATACTTAACAGCAGAGCCATCGAATCTGCTGTTTGATTCCTTTGTCATAAAGTTCAATTGGTATGCGTCTTTGTCAAAAACCCGATTCCGTTCTAATCGGTTATGATTGAAAAACTCTGCTTAAAGAATGAATATCGTTTATTCTTTTGGATATTCGTCTGAAAATTATTTGTACATGTTTGAAATTTGAACATATTTTATACATTACCTCTTTAATGTTCTAGTATATGTTTTTAATCGTCATTATTTACTTTACTATTCCATGCAGTAAGCAAACTCTTAAGCAAATGTCATAATCATCCCTAATTACTTTTAGACAAACTTTTATTGCATTTTTTTTTTATTATTTGGTATATAATTGTAATGCAATTTTATATAAATTTGTATGTATTTTTGAAAGTATATGAGCTTTATAATTCATCTTATCTGAAATTCAGACACCATATCAAAATAATCGGTTGGAGCGGTCATAATAATATACTTTTCATGAATACTCTATATATCTAGTTATTGATTTGTATACCTATCGATTTACAAATTTTCTTTAGGAAGACATTTAAATTTAACATTACTATGACAACACTATGAAAACATAAAACATATAAAGTCAACTAAAAAGAAATCACCTTAAATTTTTTGTAGGTGAATTTTCAATCTAAACTATAAAGTTTAAGTGTTGGTTTTTTAAAAAGATAGCTTCACAATTTTGGTTAACCTCAAAATGTAAAGAATTAAACCGTATTTTTTTCCAAATTTAAAGCTAGTTTTTCACGGACAGTTTAAAGCCCAACTATCTCCCCACCCTTATTAAAACAAGACGACTTTTAACTTGTTCAAGATGCTATTGCACTAGTGACACCGACGGTTCCAATTTGTATATTTTCACATACTCGACGTATAATTTATGAGTACAGTTAGCATCAATCCGGAGATATTAACATTTTTATAGAGCTATTAGAAAAAATTTGAAATATTTTTATTATAATTCAGCAGTGAAATTATTATCAGATTTTCAAAGTTAGCAATAACAATTTAAAAGTGATAACAACATGATTTAAATATTTCTTTAGTACAGATTTGTTGATCAATAATTTGTTGTTTAGGTCCCATTTAAAAATTGTTTAATAACGAAACATGGAATTCTTACAAGTATATAACCAAAACCTAGATAAAGGCCTACATTTAAAAAGCTTTTCATGTGTAACTCTATTTAATTTCTAAATTTGAAACGAACGTTTCTCTATTGAGATATCGTTTAAAAAAACCACATTATGATTGGCATGGTCAACAAAACAATAGAATACTTGAGGTAGCCACTTGAATTACAGCCATCCTCCTTGCAGCAATAGGTTTGGGTTTCCCAAATTTCTGTAAGCAAAAAAAAATAATTATACTAATTGGAATACCATGCTTGCTACAATATCCAGTAAAATACAAATACAGTTTATTAAAAGCATATATAAACATAAGCCAATAAACATACATAAGCTACTAAATTGTTCTCGAATATAAGCAATAATAAGCATTATCTACCTTTCTCGACGCATTCCGTAGCACAATCGCGTACAGTCGACAATTCGCTAACATATTTCTGAAAAATCACAGAGAGAAATTAAACATTTAAATTTGTATTAAAATTAATTTAATGTATGTTTATGGTTAATAGTAAAATACTAAGATAGTCATGTTTAACCGGCTATGCAATACTCTGATACCAGCTGATAACGGGCGGCATGGTTATACGATATCGATTTTGTGGGGCGTAGCCCCCATGACCAAGACATGTTATTACCAATCTTAACAAAATGTCCCTAGTATCCTTTTTTCAAAGACTTGCACCCTTAACTATAAAATTGTCGGACAGGGACGCCTTTTTGAATTTGTGTCGGGAATGAGCGGGACTGACAGTTTTTTTCACGGATGATGATGTTACCAGTGACCTACCAACTCTACAAATCAAAATTTGACATCTTTACCTTTAAAATTTTCCGAGATATATGGCTACGTCGATTTACAATTATCGATATTATCGATTTGCTAGCACCTTAGGGAAGGCAGCCCACCAATTTTAGCACTTTGTCTAACGCGGGCACAGACGAATATATATTTCAATTTTCAAGTCTATAACTTTAAGAATGTCGGGAAAAAATTATGCTCACACAGACAAACAGCATGACGAACTTTTCACAGAACCATTCACAGACCGATTCCGCTTATTGCAGATATTTTATTTAGAAGTACATTGCTTACAATTTTTCCCCCAGAAACAATTTTTATTTTTTATCTCATTTTTGACCGATAGCTTGTATCTCAGCATGACATATGAAAAAACTCTAGTGTAAGGATCAATTAAGATAGCTTTTAAACAGGAAAATGTAGATTGACGAATGTGGCTAGAGCGACTCAGTTATTGAAGCTGACATATACATATATTGTGGACTCAGCGATGTTTCCACTTTCATTTCGCAACACCTTTTTGAACAATGTTATTTAAGCTTCTGCAACGATATATAAAAACTTATATTTGTGGTTTTAACAAACACAAGTGTTGTGTACAGAAACTGGCAATTCACAATGAATGTGATTGTTTACTGTGATTTGCATGTGCTGTTAGGTCTACAAGAAAAGATTTCTATGAAATTGAGCGTCTTGTTCTAATTGCTGCTAGAATTGAACTTTAGAAATGAAACGTTATACCTCAGAAATCAGTATAATAACCTAAAATAAACTATATAATAATAACACGAATTAAATTGAAATTCATGTGATGCATAGCTCTTTCTTTTTTTTTTAATTGTGTGATCTGTGTTCGATGCATAAATCATTGCTTATGCAAAAATGCAACTTCAGCTCTGGGCGGTGTTTAAACTATTTAATTAGCAACCCTTTTTGTGACCGGAACAAAAAGCGTGCGTTTTACTTGCTTTAAACCCTATGAACACCACAGCAATAACGCACCTGCATCTCACTTGTTAGCACACATTCTCATTAACCGAGACCAAGAGCACCTACCTACGCTATGCACAACACGTGTTTTATCCTTTGTTATCCAATAAAGCACTTAACCCGCTTAATCGTCGACGAAACTAGGGGTGAAATGGCGAATCGCTATAGCTCGAAAGTGGATGCAAAACAGAAGCAAAGCCTTACAGAAAGTTCTTTGGCTCTGCTGATGGGCAGCACTCGGACTCATTTTGTTTTATGATACCCACAGCAAGCAATCAACCCGTGTATGTGTTGACAAAGGGGGCTCATTATGCTATTCCACTAATGCGAGATGTGAAACATGATCCCATTGTGTGGCAATATTAGACTTATGGGAAAAGCATGCATGGACATATATTACATAAGCGAGTACATATGTGAGAGTGACGTCCTGGTAGTACAAAGTACACAATTGGACATACATAGGTATGAACTGATAAGAGCTACAAATACCAAATACTGAAGGTGAGTTACTGCCAGCCGCCAATTTCCACTGCCATCTCATCAACAGAGCAAAGTTCGGCCAACGTCCATGACAGGTTTTCAGCTACTTATACCGATTAGCGACAGGTAAACATACAAACCCAAAATTATGGGGGTATCACAACCCAAGTCGCTTTCGAAAAGGCAGACGGCCGATCCTTTCGCCTCAGAGACTATTAAAATTTTTGAACATAAATATTCGCATTTTTAGAACGAACACGTTTTTGTCAGCTTATCGTTAAAAACCTGAATAAAATTCGATTCCCTGTTGCAAAGAAAGTCAGATTTCATGACATAACCTTTCGTTTCTGGGGGAATTAAGCACGCCTTATAATAGAATTTTCACTCTCCACTGGATCACTAATATTAATGAAAAAAATGTGATTTTATACAATTTAATAACTTAACGGGCCTTTGTACAGGTTAATATATGTTTAATATAAAAGTGTTTAGATTACAAAGTAAATTGATTTGCCAGTCAAAAGTTTCAAAAGCCCCGAATTCACGATGGAGTTTTCACATTCAGTGCGCACGGTACGCTGTCCGGTGTATAGAATGGTCCGTTGCATAGAAGAATTTAGTACCCCCTCTCAATCAAATGGAATTCCAGCCGTACATCAAATCCAACGTGAAAGAATGCTTGATATTTTATTTTCTATGTATGTGCGTTGATGTTGATGCACTTTAATATAGGCAAGCTTTCCATCAGAAAGAGTTGTGCAGCCGTCGAGCAAGTTTTCAATCCGATAGTTTCCATTTGCCTCATACACTGCAAATACGTTGCAAGTGGAATTTGTTGTAGAACGCCCACACAAACAAGTAGCAGCATCAATGAACTCTTGAATAAAATGGCACCCGTAACCCGTAACCCGCTCCATGCAGAATCGCAATTTAATATGTTTGCCAAAAATCACGAAAGCTGAGCTGCCTTTGGCCATGGCGTAGACGTAATGCAATAAACTGATTTAGTTGTTGGCTGTACTTATCTGGTAACCACCAGCAATCAAAAATAGGTAGATTTATTTTAAGTTTTAAGAACTTTTGTATTCAACGGCTGCCCAAATATACTCAAATCACTTTAAGCGGGTATGTATTTCATCGATGTTTGCCTAATTCAATATATCACTTACAAAAAGCTATTCCTTAAATATTAGTTCTAAAATTTAAAAGTCCTACATGTGTACCTGTCTTCATGGATAAAGGCGCTTTCACAATTAATAAGAAGTGATATAATGGCAAGTGATACTTTTTGATATCTATATTATCTTAGGAGTTAATGTTTATATTTAGCGCATTAGTACATTGTGGCCCACCACAGCAAGAACATTGCCTTGCGATAATAATAAAATAATATCAATTACAACTCCAAAAGTATTTAATGAGTACAGTCAACAGAAATCGCTCAAATTTTTAGAAAATTCAAATTTGCTGGCCCTAATGACTCTCACCTTATTATTCAAAAAGTATATTTCTAAAAACCAGGGTTTTTCTTTTCTTAATTTTAAGATTCACTTTTCTAAATTTTAGGAAAAAAAATTGTTTAATATTCACGATGTATTAAAGATAAAGGATTAAAGACACTCTAAAATTAGCTCTTTTGTTGCTTTTGTTTTTAATAAACATTAGTGTTTTATTATTATATTATTAGCACATATACCAACAATTTAATTTAGTTTTATAAATTCATGTAATTTTAATTTTAAACAAATTTACTGCGTCTTGAACCAAAATCGTCGTATTGTATATATCGGTTAAAATTAAGCCTTTCTAATTTTAAGAAATTTTTTTTTTATTTAGAAATCATTTCTGAAAAATTCAAGGCGATATTTTTTGCTGAATATATGGATATATTTAACAATTTATTTAAATTAAATCCGACAATTTATTAGTGCTTTCAGCAGGCTTTGAGATATTACAAAATTGAAAACATCGTCCACCATCATGCATATAAACAAAGCTGACTTTTTTGCGATTGTACTGTATAACTTATTCGCCCTGGCTAGGTCGTTAAACCGATGCTCACCAGAGTACTGCAACTTTGCTGGTGAATGTGAAATAGTCGGGGGCAAGCCAAATTGCACATGCTATGAGGAAGCATTTCGCGGCAAATACTGTGAGCAAGTTAAGAATCTTTGCAATACAGACGAAAACACATGCACGCCAAACGACTCTTGTGTTCCTTATGTGGGTCAGACAATCTGTAATTATCGGAGCCCAAGAACTGGATACGACGTCGAGCGCATTGAGCACATCAAACCAATATGTAGTTACAATGTGCGTGCCGTATATGGGATCAGGGAGCATATTGTTCTGAGTTTTGAGAAACTGGGCACTGATGACTTGCAGATAAAAATATCAACGCCCACATATATAATTGCGCATATGACACTCTCAGATCGGCCAGGGCCGAGAACATTCCGCAGCCAGCATACAAACAACTTAACGGAAACTCTGCAAGAGCTAAGCATCAGAAGACATATGCATCTGCCGTATATAAACGCCCGTTATGTGGTATTTAATGCTACGCATTTAACATTGGGTGCAAATCCATTGAGTGTGTTCATTAGGACCTTGGGAAAGAATCCTCAATTACTAGATCTGTCACTCAAAGTGCATGTAGTAAAACCGAAATCCGTATTGTGCATTCCCGTAATAAGCTTAAATAACGGCAATTATGAACCCCAACCGGTGAATGTCGAGCGCTTTACAAATATTCAAGCGATTGTAGAAAGCCGTTGTTTCTCTGCTAATAGATTAATAACCACCGTTTGGACCATTTACAACATTGGGGAAAACTGTAAGAAGACTACTGTACAACTGGTCGTATCCAGTATTATCTTACGTTAAGTCTCCCTCTTTACAGTTGCTTACTTTACCACAGATTCCAGTAATCAGTTATTGTATAAAATACCACGTTATACATTGTGGTACAATTATCTGCTAAGAGATTATCCCAATCTAATACTAATGGTGCAGATTAAGTTTAAGGAGCTTTACGGACCTTGGGTAATAGCAAGAGTAAGTATATGTTACAACACCTAGCAATAACATAACATAACAATAGTATTTTTGTAGTGTTATATTAACGTGACAGCGCCGGCCGTAATTGCCGATATTGTAGGCGGCAATTACAGAGAAGTAAATGGCAAAAAAAAGTGGTTGCATCTTGATGGCTCAAGGAGTCGTGAGCCGGCTGTAAGTTTGCGTGCCCCTCAGCAGCTAACGTATAGTTGGTTCTTAAGCTCTGAAGACGGAAATGACAATACAACCCTTAGTTTCGAAAGTTCTAGTAAGTATTTATTATTAGAATGCGTTGTTGTTTTATTGGGATCTTTACAGGTTCGACGATTAAAATTCCGACTAAAAGTCTTAAGATAGACTCAGCAAACATTATCACCTTGACGGTAATCAATAAATTTGTAAGGAGCCGCAGCCATACTGCCACCCAAGTTGTTCGGTTAGTCAGTGAAACAGAACCGATCTGCGTAGAGATTGAGTGCATAAAGAACTGCCAGCACAATTTTTACAGTGCGGGCTCTCAATTGCACTTGCGCGCTGCTTGCCACAACTGCACAAAGCCCGTCACCTACACCTGGACCGTAAATGGGGCCGATATGGAGCAAAAGCAGCGATTGCTGACTACGCTTCCCACAGATATGGTCGGCGAGCTTACGATCAAACTCCATATCGCGAATCGATTTGGAACTGGACACAATGAGCTCAGATTGCAAAATTGGCTGCCACCAACCGGCGGAAACTGTACTGCAAAACCTGAAACTGGCCTGGAATGCGTCACAAAATTTTTTATTCATTGCACTAACTATATTTCGATGAATAACCTGCCGATGTCGTATGTCTTTAAGTTGGGAAGCATATATTCAGAGATAACCACTACAGGCCACAGTTTTCTTTACCTAACTGTTTTGCATAAATTAACTGTTGACATCTGTGTCACTGGCTTTCCCTGCGCACATACGACTGTCTCCATTACAGTTGAGCCCACGAATTTGCAAGGACCTGAGGTCGTTGAGACGGAGCTTTTGGATGGGAGAGTACAGAGGGCATTCTGTATACTTCAAAAGTTATCAGAAACCCAAAATAACGTACATGATGTGTTAAAATATTTAAAAGCTATAGAAACGGATAGTACGCATACATTCTTGGGAATGATAAATACGCTGGAAATATGTCACAATTATATTTCATCTGTGCCGGCGGTAGATAGCTTGGAGGTTTTAGTTGTTTTTTATATGTTAAAGAGAGTAAAATTTACTTTAGATTATATCAGAAAGGATACCGAAATATTAGATATGTCACTAGAGTCCTGTCTCAACCTGGGCAAAGTAATAACCAATATAATCGACTATTGTTTGAAGGAGAACAAGGGAATAACACAACAAAATTATCCTATCTGGGCTGTCGACGGCCCGTTTGACGAAAACTATGTCGATTGGTCACGTTTCGATAAGGAAATAACATTACGCATTAGTAGGTATTTAAACACAGTCAGCTTAATCTTCAAAATCTGGAATATAATTGGCGAGGAATCAACTCGTTACGTTCAACCGGAGGATCCCTACGAATATTCCACACAACATGTTAGTTATATGGTGCAAATGCATGAATCCTATGACCATATCATATACACTTCCAATTCCACGTACTGCACTATAGAAGTACCTCTTCCATCAGTGGAGGCTCATCGCTGGATGCTTAGGACCAACGATATCCTGCTACATACGTGGTGTTTCGATTATAATATATTCTGGTGGGCACCTGAAGCTTGGTCCCCATCTAACGCTGTTTTGGCAGTGAACATTCTTGGCCGGAGGCGACGCGGCAATCTGAGACTTGCGTCAAAACAATGGTATAAATTGAATCTACGTCGTAATGAAAATCAGAACATCCGTCTCATCGTACACTCCGATGAAATACGTAACAATATGTTAATATACAAAGTAAAGTTGCAGGGCCCAGTTAACATGCTGGTAAAGTTTATAAACAGCACAGCAGCACTGCAGGTACTAGTTACAATGAATGTGGAACCCATGCTGATTAATCTGCACGGCAAGAGCTGCGTTGTACCCAAAGGTAATCATGAGACTAATATTATTTTAAAAAATCGATGTACGGGCATGGGTTTTGCTTACATAGCGGTATATAAGGCGAACTCATTCGATACTGCAACCGCCAAGTACCATTATCGCCTCAGTGCCCAGGAATGCTTAGTGTGGGGTATGCGCAATGGTTATCCGCATTGGTTGAAGAAAGGATGTTATCCACAAAACTTACAACAGACTCCAAATACCTTTCAATGCGACAATGACCATCTGTCCATATTTACTTCCAAAGAGTACGCAATCGTGACATTTCCCACACAAAAAATACGAAGTTATGCCATAGAAGACTCTCTTAATGTGGTCTGCGCCTTATTTAACTGCTTTGTGATTTTAAGCGCCATTACCCTGCTGCTACTGGCCACACGACGTTTGCACGGCAAAAAAATGAATTTGATACGTGTCATTCAATTTGCACGCGATGAGGTGGACCCAAGTACGGAAAATGTGATCGTGCATATGCGCACGTCTGGCAATTTATTAGGGAAGAGTACAGCGAATATTAAATTGGTGTTTTTATCGAATCTGGGGCGCTACAAGATCATTATATATCAGAACCCGATAGATCCAAATCTGGTATTAAATACGTCATGCATGATACGTGTTAGCGACCGGAAAGTGGAGTTGCCATGCGAACTGACTATTAGCCATGATATATCGGGCAGGTATCCAACCTGGTACTGTCGGGACATCCAAGTGGACGATCTGCGGCGCGATTTAAGCTATACATTTCCCATACATATGTGGTTAAAGCGTGGACAGAAGATTCGAGTCTCTTGCCTAGTAACAGATAAAAAACAATGGGCTAAAAGGGAAATACATCACATGAGGAAAGTCCAGGGCTTCAAAAAGTTTATAGTAGGGTTTCGATTCTATAGCAAGTTCTACTATACCAACTGGTTTATGATGCAACCCATTTTGGGACCGTGGCGCTTCAGCGATGACTCCTGCAACAGTTACGAGCGTACATGCATTTGGATATGCAAAACAGTTCTTACTATAACCATTGTGTTTTGCTATTACAGAAACACCTCATTTTTGAATTATTTCGACTATGAACAACCGCTTTCGATTCTGAGCTTCTCCGAATTTTTAACAATATCAATTGGCTGCTATATTGCTACCGTAATTTTTGAATCCTGCCTTCTTCATTTGGTACGGTTATAAATGTATTCAATTATTTGATCTATTAAATATAAATCTTAAAAATAAATAATGATCCTATTTTTATACCCTGCACCCATTCAAAATGTGTAAAAATATTATAATGACATTGTGCAAAAGTATGTAACAGGTAGAAGGAGGCATCTCCGACTCCATAAATTATCTATGCATATTCTTAATTATGATCAAAAGTCGAGCTGAACTAGAAATGTCCGTCCGCCTGTGTGAACTGTTTTGGCCACCCTTCAAACTAGAGTCTTGATACTTGTCTGTGCCCTCGTCGAACAAAGTGTTTAAATTGTGGGCTTCGTCCACTAGGAGACAATAAAATCGGTAAAGCCAGAATTTTGTCAGCCACACCCACCTGCGACGCCCATACCTTCCCCCATATCGCTAAAAGCGATGTTTCTGACAATTTAAATCGATAAAACCTTATATCTCACACAATTTGAAAACGGGAGTCACCAATTTTGAAAGGTAGATTGCTAGGAAACCATTTAACAGGCGTGAAAACTAGCTAGGCAAGAATATACGTATACTTTTAAACCGATTTAAAAGGACAGCAGTCCAAGTTATTATACAATTTTTCATAATGTAATCAAACTATATTGAGATAATCAATGATGTATTCATATTGGCAATACATTGCATCCATTAAACCCGAACCTCGTTGTTAAGGGATCTGAATAGCTTCATCAATTTAAATAGGAGAATGGTCAATCATATTTCGTAAAATTATATGCGAACTTATTTGGTAAAATCGCTTCTTTTGATCAACCATAATTTTCCGAAGATAACAAATTATTGAGAATATCAATTTGAGTATTTAAGATAGCCCCAATTGTATAAATTCGTTCCCGTTGCTGTCTAGATTGTTCACGTTCCAAAACCAAATCAATCTGCGCCATCCTTTTCTCTGTCTCGAAAGGGCGGAAGTCTTCTGTTCGATGTCTATATTTATCAACGTTATCCAGATGCTTCTGAATATTTTCCTTAACAGTGCGGTTGTGACGATGATAGTATTTGCGAAAAATGCGAAACCTTTGCCACCACTGAATATAAAAAGCAAACTCGACATACAAAAATTGAAAAATGCTTATATGACGTTCATATCGAGTATCCCTCTGGTCCTTGGCAGTTGAGAAGTAGTCGTTGATAAGCGATATAAAAACATTAACTAGCATTACAGAAATAACGAATGCTAGAATCATAAACATAATAGTTCCGAGAATCTTTCCACCATAAAATAGTTCTTTTGGTTGGACACCAACGCCAAATCCGAATGAGAAGCACATGCAAGTGGCGATGCTCTTGCTCAGTCGATAAAAAAAGAAGCTATTGTTGCCATTTATGGTTGACGCCGCCGCTGCAAAGCCCATTATAAATATGTATATTACGATTAGAATAGTCGCCACAGCTCTCCACGCAAGCCCTATTGTGTACGTGCAGAGTTGAAAGACTGTCGAGACTTCCAACACTTTCCACAGCCTCAATGTTGTTGTACAGATAAGAAAACCAATCATCACTCTGATTAGCACGTGCAAGCGAGATGCATGTTTCAGTTTAACGAAGTCCATTTTGCTGCCACCTTCAATGTTCTTCAGAATCTTCGATACTATCCCTTCACGAATGAAAATAAGTGCTAACAAAGTTATATTGAGCAGAAATATGCCTGCATCCACTTTGTTCCACACACTGTGAATTTCGCTTGGGTCGAACCACAACTTCACTGTAAGTGCTTTGAAAAACTGGAGAAAAACGATGGCATAAACCATACTCAAGGCTAACGCCGCATTTGACAGCTGGCTCATATTTTCCAGGAGCTTCACGCTCTCCACTTTTAGATGATTAATAGTGCTGCCAAAGGGTGTCTGTTCCACACGCATTGTACACACACTTAAAATGTTTGCGTCATTGTTGTATAGCGCAAAGTCTATAAAGAGTACTGAAGTGTTGTAATTGAGCCACTTGCTCTTACTAAGGTATTCCAGAATCATAAGATTATTTTGACGACTCCTAGCAAGTAGTACCTCATATCCCATTAACTCAGGGTAATTACGGAAATACCCCTTATGAACGAAATCCATCAAAAAATCGTCCGAAGTAGCCGGGCTTCTAGGTAACCAGGGCCCGTAGATACGCCAATAAATCTTAGAATAAGGTAAATCTAAAAACGGCGACTTCCATTCAGGCATATATGACTCTTCAGAGAACGGTGCTTCACTCAGTCCGTAATGTTGAGCTGACAGACGCAGTTGGCGTAGCCGCACAACTCCTAGCATAAATGTTTGCTCGCCGTGCACCCACACTGATAGGCCAGATTCAGGACCGGCCGGATGAAATGCATTTACCAGTGACGACGTGATGAAAGCATAGGCATCGGAAATATCGTAAATCTCATGCAAGCCATAGTATATGGTGTGATTAGAACGGAAGAGTCGGTGAATGTTATCCTTAGTGTGATACGTATACGTATCGGATGCTACCAATACCATGAACATCATAAAAACAAAGTATCTGCCATATAGCCGAAGATCATTGATCATTTTTTTATACTTGCAATTTATGTTCTCGTCACGGTGGATTTCCGTAATATATAGATGAGCACGTAAGCTTCGCACTCGCAACTTTAAATAATCCAGCCGACTTTGATGGGTGGCCTCCGTTTCCGTGGAGAACTTGCAGTGCTTCGTAGGCCAACAGGAGGCGTCTATTGAAAGCAATGCAAACTTGATAGGATCTCCGATGAGATAGTGAGTCATAAACACCAAAAACAGAGTTACTAGCATCGATCTGAATTTCCCCATTGAATGATAAAGTCCCGAAAATACTGCAATCGCCATTATGGAAACTATTATTGTGAACACTGTCGTCCAAAGTAAAAAGTCATGAGTTTTCTTGCGTGCCGTTTTCACCATCTCGTCTTTTTTTGTTTCAGCTGGAAGAATGTTATATTTTTTTTTGACACAAACAGATATGAATTTCTGACTCTGGATCAGAAGCAAACTAGCAGAATGCTGAGTAGACTGTGTGTACCGACATATAACTATATCGACAAATACTATTCACATACATAACTGTAAGAATGATGTATTCAAAATTAGTTTTACAAGAATTTGTAATTAAATACTACTGTGCATAATACAAATTTGCTTACACTCAGAAAAAAAGTTGTCGTAAACTGAAAATCACCCGAGAAAAAAATAAAATTGCTAAAAATTTAAAAGTTTATTTGCTATTTTAAGATATGCCTTGAAGTCCAATACGATATTTTCAGAAAAAATTCTTTCATTCTACACTCTGCAAGTAAAACAGAAATTTTTAAAATATAAAAAAGACTGTACCCTGAAATTATAAAATGAAAAACCATCGCTTATAGAAATATACTTTCTGAATAATAAGGTGAATTCGCCTGGAGTCAAAAGTATGGCGAATTTCTAAAATTCAGTGCGATTATTTTTCTGTTTTTACATGCTCTTAACGTCATCTTTAGTATATTAAGTAATTTCTTCAACAATTATATGTATTGTGGGTGTGGTTGTTAGTAATCTATGCTTTAATTTCGGTGCTCTACCTCTATATATAAAATACACATATATACATATACGATTTTAGTGTGTCCAACTTGAGGTACATCAAAGTGTTATCGATTTGCCCGCCCTCCTGTGGGGTTGGCACCAGAATCTTAACACCCTGTCTGACGCAGACATGAACGAGTACACATCATTTTTTAGTTTCACTCTGCCCTAATGAACATAGATGCTCAATGCCATAGTTTTTCGCACTCTATTTAAAATATGTGCAGTCAACCGTTTGCGTATTTTCTGTGTGAGAATAAATCGTTTTAAGTGCGACTACTGAATCCTTATATGTATAGGAGTAGTTTTATGTATGTATATGCTTTTGCCACGAAATGTTGAACGAATTGTAAGAGGCATCTCCGATCCCCATAATCTTGTTTCTCAATTTTGAAAACATTTTGATGGAAATTATCCATCTCTTTTGATATAAAGTTGTGTAAATTCATGAAACAGTCAGAAGGAAGCATTTTTGACCCCACAACGTACATTTGTATATTTAATATATATTATGGCTGAGTCGATAGAGTCGTGTCTTCCTGTCCGTCCATTATACGGATGGAACCATCTGAACCCATCTTCAATTCGTAGAGTGTCCAACTCTGGCTAGCAGCAAAAACCATTAAAATTGCATAGCTGCTGCAGACGATGACGTGAAGAAGCCACGTAACCGAAAATTCCGCGCCATAAATCACGTGTAAACATTTCAGGTTTTGTTGCCTAGATAAAAAAAAGCCTGACTCCGGAAAAAATACGAAAAAAAAGAAAAAGCTATGCCACAGAATGGTTGCGTAACTGACAGGCGCAGGCAATAAAACCTAAAAGCGGCTACGACCTCGGGCAAGTGGCCTGAGACGAAAAAACCTTCGACACAAATCAACAGTGGCCAAATTGGACGTCAACATACCTTTGATTGCAGTGTATATGTGTGAGTCCGTCCGTTTGTGTGCGTGTGTGTGTGTGTCATGTGAGCGTGTGTGTGTGTATGTGTGCATGTGTGGATGACGGCCACTTAAAGAAAACGAGGTGAGAGCGAATCAAAGGGCACAGTGAGTTACCAGATATGTAGAACATTTCAAAATACCTACAATCCAGGCCACATTTTAATACATAGTTGAGCTATCCGCAAAGCACAACAAACATGTTCTGACCGATATGCACTTGTGTACTTCAAACGAATCATTTGAACCATGTTGGCTTACAGTACAGATTTCGACAAAACATGCCAACATGTGACTCACAAGTGTGCAAAGTGTGTTCTCGACATTCCATAAAAGGTACACTGAAAGTGACTTGAATAGGGGAAGTGGTAGACAATCGACCTCAACCCCCGACAAGCCAACAGAGAAAGAGAGAGAGAGAGAGAGAGAGAGAGAGAGAGAGAGAGAGAGAGAGAGAGAGAGAGAGAGAAAGAGAGAGAGGAGAGGTGGTCATATCTTGCCATGGCTCTTGATTTAAGATTTAAAGTGCTCGTATAGGGCAACTAGACATCTGACATTTTCAATGGCCGCTACCAACATCATTTGCGCACCATGCAAAACAAAGTAGGTTGTATGTGCTATAAATCGGTAAATGTGTGCGTTCATTTTTGAGGCAGACAGCTGGCGTTAAAACGGTTTACTTTTCGACACTTTTTTATTTATTTTTTGTTTTGGTTAAATTGAGCCCAGGCGCTGTGAGCTGTTTCGCATTTCGCGTTTTTATGTACTGTCTGTGGGAAAAGTTTTTTGGTGGCTTCTGGTTGCCTTTAGGAGGTGTTTTGAGACCATTTATCAATTTAATCTCACTGATATTCACCACTTTGTACTGCGACAAACTTCAAAAGCGCGAGGGGAAAACAGGCTGTCAAAACTAAAATAGAACATTTACATGTAAATGTTAAAACAATTATGTGAAGTGTGTGTTAAAATAATTGTTGTCTGGTTTGCACTACACAATGTACTTGTTTTATCGCATTTATACGTATATTCCATTTTTTATTGTGATATAATCAGCTTACAATTACGACTATAAATCCAAATTTGTCTAGTTATGTGTTTGCCAGAAAGATATAAAATATTTTATGTTTTATCGCAATAAATTGCAACTTGTACACATGTGGTGTAGACATCATATAGATATACATATATGAATAAAAATTCTGTGTGTGTGTTTAATCTAATAAAAGAATGAACAGCAATCTTAGCTATAAATGATGATATAAAAGACGTCCTCTGCTTGGTAACAAAATAGCACTGTTAATATATAGCATCTGTGCATAAATATAAATAAATATAAAATAAAAAAAACTTACAATACTACTCGCTAAACTTGGAACTAAAATAATAATCATATCTACGTTTTAGAAATATTGTTTAACCCCAGCGAAAGCTAAGGAATTATCACTACTTTATTTTGAACAATTTATTTCTGATAAATTTAAAAACTCGTATTCTTTTTGTGAATCATCGTTAAAAGTTTACTTAACTTCAACTTAACTTGATTGTATGTTTTTAAATAAAATTTGCATAATTTTTGAGCTATAGTTTAAGTATTTATTTAATTATATTCCAAAACATACAGTGACTCACAGCTTATTATGACCAGAGCCTAGCAAAAAATTTAAAGTGCTATAAAATTTAAACAAAGAAACCAACGCAAAATGTTTAAATGCCAATTTGTTTCATGTTATATCACGTTTGAAAAAGAAACTTTAGTTTTTATTAAAATATTAATTAATTAATTAAAATTAGTCACTTTAAATTAGGAACTGAAAACATATCCAAAATACATGTCACAGCTGATTTTGAACAGTCTTAAAAAAAGTAACATATTTGCCGTATAAAAGCTTAAATAAGGATGTTAATACTTAGTATGATATCCTTTAGCCTTAACAACTTCCCTTAACCTATTATTCATGGAAGATACCAGCTTCCGGGTGGTTTCTGGACTGTTTTTGCTCCACTCATCCGGATGTTATTTTCCAGCGGAACCCACAAATTTTCAATTACATTTAAACCTGGAGACTGGACCGATGGAATTATCATGTGGGGGCAGTTCCAGATAAGCCAGGACTGTACTAATCCGGACTTATGCTTGGTTGTTGTCCTGGTCGTTGGCCTGGTAGAACCGGAAAGTACGTCGGATTCCTAGCTTCTCGGCACTTTGGAGTGAATTTTCCTTTAATATATTGAGGTACACATTCTTGTCCATTGTTGTTTCAGTGGACACCAAATTTCTGACGCCGTCTGCCGAATGCTTGAATGTTGCCTTTAGGTTTTTGGGATTCGGCTCAGTATTGGACTGTCGCCACCCATAATTCCGTCCGTCCGAGGAAAATCCCGGTTTTATGGCACCCAGGTGTCCATAATGCCACTGTTCGAAATGAGCTGGGACCATAAATTAAGGTACTTTTTTACTTAACCCGACCTAGCGGGGGGGAAACCCCCAGTTTATTGGGGTCATATATTCATTTTGGTGGTCAATTTATGCACCTGCCATCGCTCTTTGAGTGAGTCACCGTATGTGTGCACTACTGTTATTTTGACGGCAGCTGTCATTCGATATTTTACTCAATTTTGTACATTTGTGTTGATTCTGTTACATACTAAAATAATCTCGCCAGTTTTTGCGTAGAGCCATTTTAATTTGCCATGCTCACAGCTTTTTAGATGGACGCAGCTGTTTTAGCTCGCCTGCTGGTACCTTGGGACAGGCAGGCTTTGTTTTCTTTTTGTGTGCTGGGTGTTCAGCATCATTTTTCATTATGTATTTTTTTACCGTATTGCAATCTTCGTTATGTGCACAACAACACATACAATACATTTTATTGCGGATGTATGTGTCTGCAAATTAGACAGATTTCTGCTCATAATTTATGCTCTTCTCTGCCAGTCGGAGCTGGCTGGCTGTATTCAATGGGCTGACAAAGTGGCTTTGACACGCCATAACTTAACCGCACAGGCTGCCTGTCACGTTATGTCTCGAAAACCTTTATCAATGACAGTTTATCAGTAAATTTGCACAAAATCCTTCAAACGAAAAAGAAAAAGCTTCGACTTGACTCACTAATCGAAAAAAAGCCGTTTGTCATTTCTGCCATGATAGCCTAAGCTCTTATGTAACATGCAAGTAATTAAAAATGTAAAAAGAACAAGTCGTATGATATAAATACAAAGCCATTTCATGCCATGAAGTAATTCAACAACTCAACAATTTGTGGCAAGGTAAATTAGTATAGCAATATTGATAATATGCAAAAATATACTACTTATAAACTGTAAGAAGAATTTTTAAGCACTTTTCCACATTTTCACAGAAATTAAATGTATATTAACTGTGAAAATAGAGCATATTTTATATTAGAAACAAAATTATATATTTGAATATATATATTTGATATATTTGACAAGTGACAATATTTCCATGATGAAGTTAATATTTGGCAGCTGAATTAGAGTTATTATCCTTGGGTTCTTGGAAATAGAGCATAGTCTGTTTATATTATTGTGGTTGACACAACGTTTTTAGTTACAAATTTGATACTATTCTTTGAATCGCTTGCTTGAGAGAATAAGAGAAAAATAAATTACGTAGCGCAACATTGAATTTACTCCTATTTCAATTCAACTTTGTTGTCACGTGATCAAGATTTACATATAGACGATATTTTGTAATTTTGTTAATTTTGTTTTATTTTTGTGTACCCTGTACCCTTTAAAAATTCGATAAAGGGTATGAAGTTTTGCAAATTGACATTGCTACACGCAGAAGGAAGCATCTCCATCACCAGAGAGGAAATATATTCTTGATCAGCAGCAAAAGCAAAAGCCGAGTTGATGTAGCCAATTTTGACTGTTTGACTGACTGAACGCGCCGATATCAATGACTCTAAAAGTTAGAGACTGAAATCAAGTCCATTAATGTTAATATTATCAACTTTTAGCAGTAGCGAAATAATTTTAAGTACTTAGCCAAATTAAAACTGAATGGCATAGATATATATTTTCTAAGAGTACGAATAATGATAGATGATGACTTGTGTACAGATTATCTCCTAGTCGACCCCTCTCGACTGGAGCGCTCTTGCTTGTTTTGTATTTGTATACGTGCTGGAGCCTAAAACAAACAAGCTCCAACAATGGCGGCATTGTTTGTCCAACTCAGATGCCACGTATTTGTATATATATGTGTGTGTGTGTGTGTGCGCGTGTGTGTGAGTATGTATGTGAGTGTGTGTGCGTTCGCTCGTGGTCATGTGTGAACGACCTTATGCCCTGCATTTTATAATTATAAATGGCAAAGTATGCCAGAAATATTGTATGCAAAAGCAAGTCAGATCATCCATCTTGCAGCTAGCTTTAAATGTAAATCGTACAAGATGAGCAGATTCCCGACAGTCGGCGCCAACCAGCAGCCGACTAGCATAAAACTAATCATAAGCCCTGCCGGAGCAACACAATAGTAGTCGCCCAACCACAATGCCACATGCCGAGGCTCAGGCCCAGCTGTCAGCACTACAACAAAAACCGACAACAACGACCATAACAGCCCCCAGAAGCCCTTCAACTTTTATATAACAACGATAAGAGGGCGCCGGCTGCTACTACGCTCTAATCGTAATCGTCAGTGCTTGTGCTTATGTGTGTATTTTGCCTGCTGTTAATATGTAAACAACACTTTCTATGCCCTTGCGAAAGATATGATAATTTAGTGCGTACATGTACAATATTAATTTTATTTATTTAATCTCGACTAACATCAGTCGCGACAGACAATAAATAAATTCAACTAAATTAAATTAAAAATACAATTTCATATTTAAACTAAAAAAAAGGAAAAGATTTATAAGATTTCTGTGGGTATTTCAAAATTGCAAAGAACCTTTTCTAAGCACTTGCGAAGGATATGATAATTTAGTACATTTACAATATCAGTGGACACAGAAAGATAAAAAAAAAATAAAATTAAATAAATTGAATTAAAAATACAATGTAATATTTATACATTTCAAATAAAAACTTTTAAAAATAAAAAGATTTTATAAGATTTTTGAGGGATTTTTAATGTTGATCCAACATTTGTTTTATTAATTGAGGAAACCCCGGAAAAAAGGATATGATAATTTTGTGACTATTTTGTTTATTTAATGTAAATGATCTGATACAAAATTGTTAATATAAAAGATATCATGTTTTCAAAATATACAATTTTTAAGCTTATATGTGAAAGGGTGTAATTTCTTCGACTTGCCGAGGAATCCTTTTGTTTTTTGTTTTACTTGGCAAAACTTTCATTTTACCTTTTGGAGCATCACCTTACATTCCTTGCCACCCATCAGTTTAAGGCTAGCTTAAATTATGTTGCTAATTAATTAGCCACTTTGCAGTAAATGTCAGAATGAATGGCAACTATCAAGAACAAACTGCAAGGCGTTAAATGAGGGACAGCATGTATAAGACTATAAGTAAAATCATTGTGTAGTACGTGGGTTAAGGAAACGAGCCATTTTAAAATGCAGTCATTAATCTTTAGACCCCCTTGAATAACAATCGGGCTAATAACAAAATTTTACGATATACTCAGAGAAAAAATTAAATTGTTGAAAAGGATTTCATTAAGTTGTGGTAAAGTACGTAAAGGGCAGGACCTAGCATCTGTGACCTCACAAAAAAAATTGATATATATATATTATATACATATATATATATATATATATTCACACTAAAACTAGTTTTAGTTTCAAACATATATGTAGCAACTGGGCAGAGTCTTAATTTCTTACTCAATAAATAAATACATATACTATGTAGATCTAATATGAGTAATAATCAAATTGAATATTTTATCTTATAAATATATTTTTTAATTTGGTTTATTTTCAATAAGCTTAAGTGTAGGCTTTCATCTACTACACTTGCCACTGTGCATTAGTGTGAGGCAACGCAGGCAAGCTGTGTGTGGCAAATAGCAGTTAAATATTTAATTATTACCAAAGCAAACAAACGGACAATCCCTTAAGTGGCTGGGATTCTGCTGGTGCCATTCTGACTAGACACCCGGGAGAGTCACGAGCACACATTGCGAGGAAATTTATGGCCAAATTGTGCACACAGTCCCAAACATGTACACACACACACACACACACATCTACCACATATATACATTACGACAATCCTGCAAGATATCACTTGCTTCTACACAAGACCGCAAAGGATTGTATAAATAATTTGCATAACATACATATATTTCCAAATAGCATATTCTATGTGTAAGCAGAAATGCTTTGAAGTAATTATCTATTAATGGTTACTACTAATTGGTAATAATAATTACTAACGCTAATTTGCTTTACATTATTCATTTTTATTTAATTTACTTCTTGATTCTTGATTATAGTTTGTGTTTTCAATTTCCCAAATGCGTTTTTCTTAAGACCTTATCTTTTCCACAAGCTAGTTTGTTTGTAACGTAAATGTGTAAATAAATGTCGGTTTGCTAGTGTAAACAAGTAAATCTCAAGGACTTTAAGAGCATAAGAATATATAAATGGAACACAAATTCGCGTATGACATTTGAAAATCGCATTTACTAATTTCTTTTGTTAATAATCACACGTTACCCAAATATCAATACAAGAATCTTCTACGTTTGCCATAGAGACTATCTATTCTTAGATATTTATATACATACATACATATATATATATATATATATATATATATATATATATTAAGTAGAAATGCGACCATGAGACAATGGCCGTCTCTGATTTGCCCTCTCTGACATGTCGTTTCCACGCGTAATAATATTAAACAATGGCAGGCTTCTTCATGCGACAATAATCTTATCTATTGGTTTAACTTAAGAATATTAAATTAAAAAGTAAGTTCACAATGAATAAGTAAAACAAGCAATTTCGAGGGAGGTGAGTGGTGCGAGGCTCGTGGCTCGAGGCTTTAAAATTTGATGAATCTGGCTCTAAGACTGCGGGAGAAATGGATTGGAGCTGGATTTCTGAGGTGGTTCAGGGAGGCGAGAATGGATGCCAGCAATTTATCCTAATCTATCTATCTAACGTCAAAATTTGCACATTGATATATTTTAGCGATTGGCCAGCCCCTATATTTGACACAGGCATGAACAGGTATGGTATATATTTCAAGTTTCAAGTGTGGTATGCAAACTCGGAATGATAAAATGAACTTTGCAAGATTTCAGCTAACTGCTATAAGAAAACTTACCACGCAGAATTTCTCGCTCTTCTTGGGACATTCCTTCAGATAGAGATGCTCAATCTCCTTGGAGTAGTTCGTACAGGGAGTTATGGATCCCACGCCCTCGTTGTACTGTCCGCACATGTGGCACTTGAGACCATCGACAAGTCCAAAGCTGCTGCTGCAAAACAAAATGGCGGCCAACAAGAGAACCACCCATTGCGGACCAGGAACTGCAAATGCTGCCGTCCGGCTGGCCTGAAAGGCCTCCATAGTTGATGCGACCTTGGCAACAGATACGGCTTTCGTTGTCATTGCTTTTTGGTTAGCGTGCGACATTTTCATATGAGCTGTAACCTTTGACACGGACACCAGATGCACACGGCAAAAAACACGCCCAATCACAAAAATTTCAATTTTGATATTTTCACTCGTTTTGTTGTATTTTTTATTTATTTATTTTTGTTTTGTTTTGTTTGGTCGAGGGTCCTTTGCGGTCTTGTTGCCTATCTTGTTTTTAGTTTTAGCTTTTAGTTCTTTAATTTGATGGTTTTACAATGTTTACTTTTTTCTTTCTTTTTTTTTGTTAGTGCTTGTGACCTTTAAGTAAAATGGTTTGTAATCTGTGTTGAATACAGTACTTAAACAAGCTAATAAACAACATAGCTAAGTTCTACTATTTTACTAATTTCGACATTTTAATTGAAAGGCTGTTACTGCCACCCAAATGCTCCAAATGTATACAAATACAGTTCATAACAATTTAATCCCAGTCTCTTTACTAATTTCATTTGTCATAAAATTTGCTAAAATGTCAGTTCAAACAATCCCAATAATATTTATTTTTCATATATATTACATAATAATATAGTATACTCTCGGTGAAGTATGTACGCGTAAGTCCCAAAAATCATTTGCACATTTTCTAAGTTAATTTTGTTTGTAGTTATGTATGTCATTACCAGATCGGACAATTGCATAATCCATTTGCATATTATATACTTAAATGCATAGCATTCTTTCTTCACTCGTTAATTTCTTCATTACTCTGAAATCTTAAAAATATTTCTTATTTTTTAGCAGCAAAACGAATGAATTAGTTCTTTAGATTGTTGAAGGGACAGATTAAGGTAAAAACACAGACCAGAAGCAACAACAATTTACAATTTATTCTTGCTCTACTTTTTAATAAAAATAAAAACAATTGGAAATTGCTAATTGGGGAGCTAAATTCTTCAGACGAAAGTGTTCAGTTGTTAGGAATAATTGTAATAATAAGTAATGTGTAATTAGAGACATTAAGTTTAGGTATGCAAATGATGTTTATACAAGAAAAGACATGTTTATACATGAAAAGAAAATTAAAAACCTAAAAAGAATCAAGTTGCCTTTCTGCATTTTTAATTGCAGATTATAAACTATTTGGGGAAATTTGTAGACCATATTTTAAAGTTTTTCTGCACATGGGAATATCCGCTCTGGTAATCAGAGTACCCATAGAGAAATGAATAAAAAATAATATAAGAAAAAAAACACAAGATTAATTACACCAAAAGCATTTTCGAGAGTCTATTGCATATACAAATATTTAATATATTGTTTTATTTTTGTACAACATTTCGTAATACTTCTTTACAGCCATATAAACCACGAAGTTTTTTAAATCAAATATTTGCACTTAAAACCCAGATCGTTAACTATTTCCACAAAATTGAACTCAATTTAAATGCCATAATTCCCATTTGCGAACTGCAGCACAAACACAAAAAGCCCTGAGCCTATTTTATGTGTGCATTTGCAGCAGACTTTTGGGCTTTTTGGATGCTTTTTTTTTTTGTTTCGACTAAAGCGAAAGTGGGGCAGGTGGCTTGCAGCTTGCCCAAAAATGTTATAATGGCTACACTTTTTTCAATTTCAGCTGCAGACATTTGCTGGTACTGATGCTGCTGCTGCTGCTGCTGCTGCTGCTTAGCCAGCCAATTGACAAATTATTTGTAATTAAACGAACGAATTTCCATGGAGGGCAATTTTTGGCCTCGCTTATTTAACGCTCAACATCAAAGAACATTGTCATAATTGACACAGGTGCAATATAGCGGCAACTTGAAGCACAAATGAAGCACTCACTCTCGTCTCTCAGTGTCTGCATATAAATCTCAGTGTTAGCTAAAAAATAATGTCAACTCTATGTTTTGCCTCAAACAGAGACCACTTTGAACTGGAGCCTACTTTGAACTTGCGCCAGCAGTTTTTGGCGTCCGCTTAAGCGTGCGTCGCGTTTGAACAGAAATCGTCGACTGGCCAACGACGAACAAAGTGCGCATCGAACCCGCCTCCTCTCCCAGTACTTATGTGCATCGGTGCATCGATGTCTCATATCAATATTGTGTGTCCCATTCAATGATCGCAATATTGATTGAATGTAGACACTGGCTTAAAATTTAACAACAAAAATTTAATTCAATATTAAATCACTGACCCAAACTCATTTCCGTTGCTAATATCGATTTTGTGTCAAAACCGTACCAATATTTTGTACAAAAAGAATGTACAAATGTAGTTTGGCCAAGTTCGAACAGTATTATCGGTTAAAAATAAACAATCTTTGGTTTTAATAAAAGAAATAGAAATATTGTCTTATATTGTAGAAATGTTGCTGACATTGAACACGGCTGGGTCAACATTAACATGTATAAGTTGGTATGTTGAATAGCAGTTGCTTAACAGAGAGACTTCGGCTCTTTTTCAACATGTCGCATGCTGTGCGTCGAACATTGTTGCCTTGTTGAAATGGTATGCATGAAAGCGTGGTCCATGAGTTTGCTATAAAAAGTAGCACACGGCATGTCATTGATTTTGTACAGCAACCAAATGGGTTCGGGTCTTGGCTTACAGCTTGAGGAACTTTACAAAAAATATCATTAAATGAAATCTGATTTGTCTGAGTTTTAGCTGTTATCAGCAAATGTAGAAGAGGAAAACTTATGATATCCTCCCTGGAATCCAAGCTCCGACACACACCTTCTCCAATGACCACATTTTAATAGCCAAAGTCATAAAATATTATATTATTAGACTACTGACTTTTTGAAAACCAGTTATTCCCTGTCTTTTGGGGTATTCCACTGCCAGTTATGTGGATCTAGCACACTAATAATTAATAATAAATGATTAAGTTATCAGCAAAATTAAAGAAAAATAAAGTGCAAAATTTATGGCTGAGATTTGGAAAGAAAGAAAATCATTTGCTCGGTTCACAACCATTTTTAGTATTACATTGAATATTTATTGGTCACACGAAGCGATAGCGACTTTGAACTGAGGATTAAGTCGAGAAGCAATAAATAGAGATTAACCGATAAATAGTAATCAAAGATCATGGGTTTTTATTTGTCGATCTAAGCCAGTATTATTTGGTTCCTTTGAATCCAGTCGATATAGTTGGCCACCTTGCAGTAGACACCCGGATAAGGTGCCGCAGTACACGGCTTGATGCTCCACGACACGATGCCCACCTGTTTGCCATCGTGGATGAGGGGACCACCGGAATCGCCGCTGCATTGTCCCTTCCCACCCTCGTCGACGCCACCGCAGATGTGGTAGAGTGGATCTGTGGAGCCCTTATGGCGCGACACGCACTCGGCATCCGAATAAACCTTCAGTTGCACCTGCTGCAAATTCGTCTGAACCTGGCCGCCAGTCTAAGCATAGCAACACAATTATAAGAATAAATCCAACATTTACTATTGAAACCATTCAACTCACCTTGTCGAGGCCCCAACCAACGAGGGTTCCCGCACCGCCCGTCTCTGTCTGTGGCGTGGCATAGTTTAGAGATGGCAGTTGCACGGGCGCCACACTCACGTAATCGAACTTAAATGGTTCTGCCACCTGCAGCAGAGAAATATCATTGGCGTAGTTCCTGTTCGGATTGTAGAGTTCGTGTTGAATGATCCGCTTGACGGCGACCACGTTGGGTCCACTTGACGCAATTCTGGTCACACCATACTGCACGGACAATTGAGCAGCAGTCCGTCCGGCTGTACAATGAGCCGCTGTCATAGCAAACTGCTGCGCAATAATCGATCCGCCGCACGAGTGCGAGCCAGTGGGACCTCGCAACGAGATCTGCAATATATATGTATTTCCTTATCATTAATATATAATAGCAATAATATAGCTATAATTATACCCACCACAAAGGGATAGTCCTCTACGGCGGCGTCTGTGCCGTTGACCACCCGGCCTCCGAGGGGAGGTGCAGCATAGGCGCTGCCCCAGGCAACAGCCAGCAGCAGGAGGAGCGTTGTCGAAAGCATATTCTCTGTTCGAGCCACGCGAAGAGACCTTTGACGCCAATCGCGGCAAATCGCGCATTTTATAGGAGGAGACATTGCTGCGATAGGCCAGATATTTATGGTCGACGATAAGTGAGTTATAAATATTGAATTGAATATTGAAAGAGCTTAATACAACTGTCTCAGATTTACAATTAAAAAAAGAATTTCGTTCGAGTTTTATGGCCCCTGATTGACATATTGGGTTTTTACACTGTTGCATTTGTTGCTACTATTCAATAATTAAACATTTAGATAACAAAATAGTCTTTTGATGACAGCAGCAGCAGCAGCAAACCTTATTATTGTAATAATGTGGAAATAACTCGGCATAATTATTCGAAAAGCTGAAATCGCAAACAAGATTGAAACAACATTTGTATATTATCTATGATCATAAGTTTTAATTCATATTTAACGTAGACTTTTGTCTAAACCATCTTAATTAAGGTAATCACAATGCATAAAAATAAATAAATGTGTGGCCCGATGTGCCAGCCATATGGTGATATTATTTCTGGAATGTGGAACTGTGTGTGAACATTGCTTAAAATTAGTAAATAAGGGTATATCATTTATTTTACTGACTTATTACTGGGTACTGTAATAGCCGACCAATTAAGAAGCAAAAGAGAGGACCAAACATTTTAGACACAAATATTTAAAAGGTTTATGAAAATTAGCATACTCTTCTTTGGATTAGAGAATGAGAGTCAGGCATGTTAGACACACAAGATAGATTAGCCGGACAAGATAGTTGAGTAGAACACATTACGTCAGCCACCACATCATAATCTAGACTGGCTCACATTTGTAGCTAAATAACAGATACGTTACAGATAACTAAGCAACTTCTACAAAGCTATATTCTAGAAATGATTAACTTTCTACTGTATACTGCAGCTGCGTACCGTGGACATCTTTTGCTCCTCGTCATCCAAATTTTTAGCGCTTAAAATACTCTTGATACTCTCAGCCTCCTTGATCCAGAAATCCAGCTGAAACCATATGCGAATTGATCAATCTGAGTACATTTTTATCCAACACTTTACTCGCCTGTTGCAGCAGCAGATTGCGACGCTCGCCCTTCGGTTCATTGTTCACAAACGGCACCAGAATACCCAGCGCAGAGGTATATGCCTCCAAGGCAGCGTCCAGTTTTCGCTCGTACAGATACAGCTCGCCTTGGCGCCCGATTTCCAGACCAGTCTTCAGAGACGGACTCGAATTCGATAGAAGAACTATAAAACATTAATCGCAGATAGATAGATTCAAATGTGTAATAATAATAGCGAAATATAAAAGATGTCTGCTCAATAATCAATCCCTTTTTGATATATATATATATAGATATACCTACTTAGACGAATATTTCGATCTTCTTAAACAAATAAAATGATAAATATTCCATTTATTTTATACAATGGAAGTTTATATATCCTTGATCTTGGTCGAAAGAAATAAGAATGATTGCATGATAAACAATATTAAGACACGGAAATGCTTTCATTCCGAATTTATAACCAGTGGTTCTTAAAGTCTTTTATCGATAATAGATAAACGGTGAGGCTAATCGCTCAAATGATATACGCTTGATTATTATTATATATTATATTAATTTGACGACACTTTTTTCAAGATAGACCGACAGACGGCATACAGACTGACTTGTTGTAAGTTCTATTTAATTTGTGTGCATATAAATATCATACAAAGCTGTTTATAGCGCGCATCCGGCTCAAGCATTTCAATCATGCGCGATCTGCTTGGCTGACTGGACTCGGCACTTGTTGCAGCCTTGACTTTTTCTTGATGATGCTGATGCTGCTGCTGCTGTTGACGTTGTGCCAGCATTTTGTACTCATCCTCGATGAGGACATTTTTGATCTCCTCGGCGCGCTTCATGTAGGCGAGCGCACGATTGCGCAACTCCTGCCGTCGGCTGGCATCCGATTCCTCGGTGATGAGCGGCACAAAATATTGCAATGCACTGCAGTACAAATAGTAGGCCTCCTTATAATCACGTTTCTCATCATACTCCACTGCCCTGGTGACCAGATCAACGGCCTTCTTCAGTGTCTGTTCCGAGGGAAACGTTTTCAGATCCAAGAACGGATGCTCAAAGAAATCAGCGAACGAGATGCGTTCCGCCGGCTCATGAGCCAATAGGCGGCGCAGCAAATCGTGGCACTCGTTGCTGATCCGTGCATGCGGTGGCAGCACAATGGGCTCCGCTTTGCGTATCCGCATCAGCAGCTCATCGATGGTCCGCGACGAATATGGCGCCTTGCCGAACAGGCATTCATAGAGAATGACGCCGACGCTCCAGAGATCGGCCTTGGCATCGTACTGATGCTTTCGCACTATCTCCGGTGCCATGTAGAGCGGTGATCCCTTCAGCTGTTGGTTTATTTCGCCCAATTTCAGGTGTTGCGCAAACCTGCAAGAAGAGGTACGCATCTCATTAAAGATATTCAACCTGCTTCTTCTCGAGAAACTTACCCAAAGTCTGCAACTTTGAGAGTTACATGATTGGCGTCGCGCGTTAACAACAGATTCTGCGGCTTGAGATCAAAGTGAGAGATGTCATTGGCGCGCATATATTGAACGGCAGCGGTTAACTGGCGTAGAAAATAACGGCATGTTGACTCTGGCAACGCTTTTTTGGTGCGTATAAATGCAGATAAATTGCCAGCATTGCAGTACTCCAACACAATGTAGATGTTCCTTGAAAGACAGCGAAAGAACCAATTAGTCGCTTAGCACATTTCAATCTATTTCAATTACAACTGCCTATTTGCAATCGGAATTAATCGCGGTTTTACTCAGATACAACTTCATTTGCGCGAAAAAATTGCCTGCATTTTCGCCACAGAAAATAGAATGTTTTTCTTGTTTTTAGAAATAATTTTAAAAAAAATAATAAAATTGTCCTACAAATTAGAAAAGCTTGCTGTTATTTTAGTTCGTAAGTATAATATTTACATTTTTTTTTTGAATAGATTTTTTTTATATTTAGATCCAGTGACTTAAACAATTTTTAAAATATTAAAATCAAAAAAATATCTATTATATAGAGGACCAAAAAGTTTTTTTGTTAAACTACTTTTAATGATTTTGCCGATCGCATTGGAAATGGACGCTTACATTTTGTGTAGCTTTTCGTCTATGAAACTTGATAAGCATTTTCTGTTATTTACCATTTCTAATCAGTTTATATCGCAATTGTTTTCTTATAACCACTAGTGGGAAATAATTTTCGATTTTCAACAGGGTTAATACCTGCTTGAGCACAACACTAAGCATATTCAAATAAAAGTAGAAACAAAGTGTTCACAATCTTTTTGCGCACTTTTCGAGGCAATTCGACTAATTATAGTTTACGGATTACGGTAGTCAACCTTTTGATTTGTTTTAGTTCTTCTCTGCTAATTTTACGTAGCTTGAAAAAAATCAGATCATTTGATTTGCTTACTTCAAAGACTCATTCTTTTAAGTACCGAAGAGTTGTATTTAAGAAAAACGTATTAAAGTACACTAGATGAGTTTAAAATATTTAAACTCGCTTGGGTACGATTAAACTGATTTTATTTAAATATTTTTCAATTTTTTATATTAATTTCAATATAACTTAACATAGTAATTCGAAGGTTTTAGATTTGGCACTTAATGGGTAAATGCACATTTATTGGATTGTGTTTATTGCTTTTGATAAGCGATTTTTTGATGTGACGCAACTTTTGCTGTTTTATGTACATATCAATTTTAACTACCAGCAAAGCGGATAAAAATACAATTTAAAAAACACTACAACCTTTCCAGAACATGAGAAATAAATACACAACTAATTTGTGTACAAAAGGAGTCATTAATATTTCAGGTTTAGGTTTTAATTGAAATTTGAGTTTCCCCTTACCGGATAGACTGGGCAATAATCACCAGTGGGAATAAACTATTTTATTAACTTATCTAAGGGAGACATAAGTGTTTTAGTACAGGAATAAAGGTTGTCTTCAAAATATATTTAATTTCAAGAAAAATTTCTGGAACTCCTAACTTCCGAGCAAATAGTAATAGGTGTGAGTAATAAATAAATTAAAACATATAAAATATAGATGAATATTAAAAATATAGTAATAATCATTATTCCCCTTATAATATGCTGTATATTTTGCAGCACAAATTGGGAGTGAAATACTCACTTGTCATCCCAAAAGAAATCCTGAAGCGTCACAATGTATTTATGCTTGAGATCACGAAGCAGTCGAATTTCCGTAATTAGATTGTCGCGCGAGCATTGCGACAGCGTGGACATTTCCACGTACTTGATGGCATGATAGGTGCGCTGCTTCTACACGAATGCAGATAAAGATACAATTTAATTGCGATTTGAGAACTCATTTAAAGTAATAATTAGTATGGCTCACTTTATGGCGCGCCTTGTAGACAGTTGCATAGCTGCCCACGCCGAGTTTCTCCAGTATCTCATAGTCCGTTATTCGCGGTAGTGACATATCTCCAAAACTAATAAGCTCATTAATATAAAAAGATGAAGTTGTCGAGATTTTCTTGCATTTGCGTTAAAATTGAAATTTTGGAAAAACCATAACAATGCCAGTTGACAGTCACAACGAATATTGACACTCAGCTGATGAGAACGTATATCGATAGGCATGCAAACAATACACCTGTTGCGCAACAGTTGTGCCACAGTGGAGTGCATCAAAGTAACGCTGAAGAGGAAATAGGCAACACTTTTCTGATTCAGTGCGTTTGTTGTTGATTTTGTGTAGCAACGAAATATTTATTTATTTGTGTACGTAAATAAATGAATAAAACAACTAGAAAGTGCATACAAATAAATGGAGCGACAACCCTTCACACTGAACCCACACAATAATAAGGCTATTCAACTACGTGCAATAAAATTGATCACATTTAAGCTGGGCTTCAGCTTTGACTTTGCTTGACACACCCAAAATAACAAATTAAGCAGACACGCCCGTTAATCAATTTTGTTTACTTATCAAAAATTTATGAATACTTCTAATCAAGCACTTCATGTTCACAGCTAAGCGAGTGCCTGTAGCATATCCTGCAATATTCCGCATCGTGTGACGTCATTGCAAAGGCTTCAACATGAATTACGGCCGTAAAACGCCCTCAACTTATCGGTCAAACCCATCGGTTTATTCCCATGCCACGGGCAGGTAATATAAAATGTATTTGTATATATATATATATATGTATTATGTATCCTTGATTCAGATCATCGACAAATCTCCATTCGAAAATGTCGCGCTCAACACGCTCCGTGCGCATTCCCTGGTACCAGCGGCCCCTGCTGAAGAACAATCAGTACATCGATATACAAAAAGGAGCCATGTTAATTGGACTCTTCGCTGTCGTAAGATTCTTTTCTTAACTTATAAAAGAACAGTACAAAAGCAAGTACAGTTATAACTTTGTTATAATTATAGCTATACCCGACCTTGTTCCGATTTTGGTGTTAGCAATCGAATTGTTTTTATTTTCAGTAAATAATAGATAATAAAAGGGATTAGTTACACTGATTTAAAATACATATACATTAATATTTATTATATTCTTTAAAATCCGATTTCAATTTCAAACACTAAAGCTATACGTATATTAATATTTATAATATTTTCTTTAAAACTCGATTTTAATTTCAAACAGTAAAGCATTTAAACCAAGCCTAAGAATCTAATATTATTTATTTACTTGTTTCTAATAGGTATTATATTATTAAATCATATAATATATATATAATATAGTTATTTTTTATTACTTATTTATTATCGAATAACTTCAGAACTTTTAAGGGACTAAGATCAACTACATCTGTGCATAAATATTTTTTGTTTATAATTAAAATGTTTTAATTATGTTTGTGTAATAACTTGGATATCTGCTATATTTAAATGTAAATGTTAACAAGACAGTGTTTTTTTTTCTCTTAATAATATATATTGAAATATGTTGGTGGATTTTGGAAAGGCTTTTAGTGGACATATTGATAAATTGAAACTTTCTTATTTTCATATTATTTTGTATCTTTGCAGTTTCTTTCACTTTTCACCATTGGCACCACTATTTTTGATATATACTGCTATGCGATGGCTGCCCCAGGCTCCACACATTATGGCTACTATATCATATCGTACGAGTTTGTTTATGTTGGCAACAAGCACGGTATTTATAAATACATAAATTTCATAGACTGAATTTGACTCACTTATTTGCAGTGCGCAACATGTTGATCGTATTTGCCTTATTCTCACTAATTATGGCAATTATCAACTTTGTAACTAGCGTTTTGCTGTGCGTCGCTCTGCGCAAGGTAAGCCAAATTCTTATGCTATATATGACATTGACACAATTCATTATCCTTTCCACAGGAATACGAAAGAAAAGTGATGCCCTGGCTGTGGACCTTTGCCATTTTCACCGTTTGGCGTGCCTTAGCCCTCATCTTCTTTGCCATTGTTAATGATTTGTACTTTGCCTACAATATTATAATGGTGCTATTGTGGAGCATCTTTTGTTTGCTCTCCATCTATGGTTGGGCCGTCGTATATTCACTATTCCTCGAGCTGGTGGATCTCACAAAGCTTGAGGATCTGGCACATTTGCGCGTAAGTCTCTATTGTGGTCTGAAACAAAATTATAAAAATAAGCTTTCATTTGACTGTTTCCCTCTCAGATGGGCACCATGGCCTCGCTACACGCATCCACTGCCAACTCGTTGGCCGGCTCGCGACCTACAACTCCCCACAGCACTGTGTCCACAATGCCAGTCGGCTAAACAATCTGGTTGCGACCAAATATATACATATATATTCGGTCCGTTGGAAGTTTACACAAGGCAAACCGAACGCGCCTTATTTGTACACAACAAATTTCCACTAGCTTAGTGCCTTAAATAATGTCTAGAACATATCAAAAACAAAGCTGCAATTTTTATACATGAATCTGCATAGTATTTAAGTCTCGTTCCGTCCACTTAAATGAGAACATACTTTATTAAATATGTTTACTCAAACAAATTTTGTATTGATGATAACTCTGTATGTTTGTTGACAAATCATATTTTTTATGTGCAACCACCGTCATTTGTAATATTAAATGCAAATTAATATATTGCAATCATAAAACCATAATGAAAGTAATTTTATAATTTTTCGGTCGTCGAAGTTAATAATAAAGTTTAAGAATGAACTCAGACCGGATTCAACTCGACGACATCAAAATTTCTCTATAAATTAAAAAACCGAATGATTTTTTCTACAAATACTATGTGACAGACATTGGTTGTTTCTTTTTTTGTCCAAACGTATGTTTAGTGAATTTGGTTCGGATATCATGGCATCTGATATAGTGATCTGATCCGTTCGGTTCTGATATACGAATATCAAGATAGCTTCAAAATAGAGTGGCTAGTTACCATAGAATCCGATAGACGACTCGACTAGTGATGCTGGTGTGGAAGAGAATATATGGTATTATCAGAAATTAAATGCAAAACCAACACATCGATAATATTATCGACAGTTTTTCTAGCCCATAACAATCGATTTTGCATTCGATTTGCTTTACTTCAAGTTAATTTAATTCAATGTATTGCAAAATGTTATAATTCGATACTCCAGGTAATTTAACTTAATTAATGATGAAGTGTTGAAATTTGTGTTTTTATTAATTTAAATATATTTCTCTTTAGGCTGTAAGTCTTGTAATTATCTCCCAACTCATATGCTTTTCTTGCCATCCGACCATTCCCGATTACGTTGACGTCATGAGGCAGCCACTCAATTATAGTTAATTTATACTTCTGAATCCAACTTGCACTAATGCACAAATGCACTAGGGTAGTTCCTGCTAGAAATTGGCCGAAAATGCAGTTGATGTCGGGAAACGCTTTCTCAAGCAAACCTTCATAGTCAGTTGCACTCATTGTGACATCTAAATTGTCGTAGGAATGTTCCTAAATTTGAGCTAATACTCTGTATTAAAATTTAATTCAGATCCATGCGAATTGCAAAATATTTACGATAATCTTTACGTCGTTTTTTCTTCTTATATTCTTTCCATAGCTTTCTGAGCAAATTTCATATCACACTCTTTCCGATTTTATTCCACAATCTTTCGATTTGTAAAATTACACTTTTTGTAAACTACAAAATACTAACGTGACTGAATAAATCACAGCTGTCTGCAAAAAAGGACTTGACAAAAACATCGTTTGTTGCTCACCATAATAGTATTCTATATTTTAAAATTATATTCACTATTCGATCGCATTATATAAATTTATTTTATATATTTGAAGTGAACATAATTGCCTTAGTAATAATTATAATTCCTTAGTAATAATTATTATATGACCTCAGCAAAAATATGCATACCCTACGTATTCAAAAAATTCAAATTGAATGTTGAGCAGAAAACTTCACCTTGAACAATAATAATCTTATGCCACTAAGCAGAGAACATATTGTATGCGTAGTGCTCCTACTTAAGTGGCGTCAGCAAAAAAGAAAACACAAAACACAAAAACAAAAAACAAAGACAAAGAAACAGATGGACAAATATGTTTTTATTTCATTGCGTTCTTTTAGTTTTTCTTATTTTGTTAAAAATGTTAGCATTTATCTACGTTTGCTCACTGTACAAGTAGTACCAGTAATCGGCGATTTGAAATTTAGCCAAATATTTCTGCTAATTTGTCAAAACGATTTATCGAACATATTTTCGATTTGTGCTGTAAAATGCACACTTTCACTGCTAAATGCAACCATATGTTCTGTTATAGATCACATGCAGCTTATTTGAATGGTAATGTTAAAAAAGACAGCAATCTATGTTTTATCTCTTTACCTCCTATTCTCGTTGTTGCTTGTCTATTCTGTTTCTGTTTCTTACTGTCAAAATTCTTACCAACAATTATGAATTCCTGCCGAAATCAACACTGTAAATTAAGAAATGCTAGAAAAAAACCTTTTTTTTTTTATATGGAGCATTTTAATCTGGTATTTTATTTAACAAGGAATGTGAAGGACTTTGTTTTGGATGCTGCAGTAGACTTTTGATCATACATATCGCATATGTATATACTATATTACTGTATATTTACTTTTGTCTTACTAATTTAACTGCAGATCGCTACGCAGTTGCACAAAACTCGCAGTTTAATAAATTGCTCGTCGTTGCCAAGTTCTGATGGATGTCTCCATCTGGCATGTGGCAGGTGCATGCGTTCTTCTCTCTCTCTCTCTTTCTCTCTCTCACTCTCGGTCTCCCTCCTCTCTCTCTTGTTTGTCACTCATTCGGGTTTTCTCACAGCTGTTGATAGCAGCAACGGTAACTAAATACAGTGACTACATGTCTCGCACCTGTCCAAGTTGAATGCCCCAAAGCATTCAATCGGGCAAGCAAGAGAGTGATTGCATTCGCTGCTAATCAACATCAACTCAAGCGCGCATTAATTTTTGTATCTCATCGGTCTTCTACGCAGCGCTATAAAACCTTTGTTTTCGAACAGTTGCTGCGCATTTCCATTAATGTGCTTGCCTCGCCTGTATCTCGCCTGCCATAAAGTGCAACACAATGAATGCTACTACCTCCGAACTCCGCCGCAGATGACATGACGCTGCCTGTTGTTGTTGTGCGTGGAGTGCGTTGTTCACCTCAGTAAAACACCCCCACAATTTTCAACAGCAACGCAGTCACACACATCTATCTGTCTGTGTGTGTGTTTAGTGTTTTGTGTATATGTGTATATTTACATATACGCAGCTACGTTTGCTTGTTATGTTTAGCGTTAACTGCGCTGTTGCTCTCATTTGCTGTTAGCAGAGAGCAATCAAGTTTCTCACCACGGCTGTTGGTGACTAATTGATGTTATTGCTAAATTTTGACTTTGCTCAATAATACAATGTTTTGCTTTGCTTTGTTTGTGCTATTCAAAAATTGACGAAATCAAGTGCTGCTTGCCTCCTATTCTCTCACTCTCTCTCTCATTCTGACGTTTATCATTTGCCCTCTGTGTAGTATTCACAAACATACGTACAAAGAAATACATATGAAACAGGAAATTATTTTCGTTTTCTACAGAAAAGCTGCTGTCTGCTGCTGATAGCCTAACATACACATATACATACATATGTATGTACGTATATGTATGCACATGTGCATCATGCAATGTTCAATACATATGTCCAATGTGCAAGCTCTTTGGTTAATTTATACTCTACACCAATTTAATGAGATAACAAGGGTTTGATCAGTGTAAAGAACAGTTATTGAAGAAATTGTAAATTCATGTTAATTTCTGTACGCATTTGCATAATTTAAATATTTAATTTAATATTAAGAAATGTATTGCTTATGAAACAGATTGCAGGTGCAGGATATCTAACAGTCGAGCTCCTTTTACTCTAGAAAACTTTTCAAGCTGCGTAGATATTTAGGTATATATGTGTGTATGTAAATTGCAATCAAAGAAATGATCATATCTACAAGTATAATACTTATTTATTGAAAGATGTACATATCAATTTACACGTACATACAAACATTTATGTAGATCAACAAATATAAATATATATATAAATGTGAAACATACATTACATTCATATTCATAAAAGTACATCGCATATGCAAGCATTCACATACATTACATGTACGTTTTTAAGTATGTTTACATAATTTATAACAGCATTTCATGAACAACAAATTAATCGCCAGTCTTCGTTACCTAGTATGTACACATACATACATAAATACATTCATACATACAAATGTACATAGCAAACGCGAAAATAACAAATTGTAGGCAAACAGAAATGTTAAGCTGTCTGCGGAAATTCACCACACCATCGCGACATGTATAATTTTACAATATGCGTGCTGGCGCAGTGATGATAAAAAACATCAACTAACAACAGTCACATATTTTATGTTATTATTTCCTGTATTGCTTCAATATGCAAGTCTACATAAGTTTTTTTTGTAAAAGTGCGCAGTTAGCATTGATGACGCAGCAACAAAAAACACAATGGCAATGCCAACAACATGACAATAACAGCGACTTCTCTGAATAGCTCTCTTTCTCCCCTGTCTCTCTCTCTCTCTCGAACAGTTTACGTGTGGCTACAATATGGCGTCTTTGAAATTGTATCGTCGTTTAACTTAAAACCATAATATTCTCAATATGATTAAATATATAAGATTGTTAAGCGCAATGTGAAACTCTGGTACATTTTCTTCAAATTTATAAATAAATATGTAGCAACAGTTGAACTATTGAACGATGAAGGTCTGCGCCTTAAGAGCCTCTCCCTTTATGCGCACTGCATTGGTCTATGCAAGTACATAGTGAACACACACACACACTCGCATGTATCTGTACATGTCACAATATGTAAAAATACCCTGTAATTATTTTAGCTTGTGATGGGTCACAAATGGATTATAATGTGTATATGTGTAAAATAAATTAATAATAAATATGTACATTTATTTTTAGTCAGTTCGATCAAGACAGAGAAAAAGCGTATCGTATTTATAAAGTGAAATTCAATAAATATGTAAATGCATGTAAATATAAATATGTAAGGGTATTCATTATTTGTCAGCCAGCGTGTTGACTCGCAATAGGAGGTCTAATTTCTATAGTCGAGTTGTGTGATTAACATGATTTTGCCTTAACATGAATGTAAATTCTTAACAGGTATTTTGTAGTGATCTAAGTTTTAAATCATTTTTTAAAGGTCTCAATAGGAAAATGTGCTTAGCAATAAATTTATATCATATTTTAGTTTAACGTTTAAATTCCAAACTTCATCGTAAATAGAGTATTTATAGCAATTGTGTATTCAAAATAAAGACATATGTAAACTTCATATTTATAGACTTGCCTAAATTACGAACAGCATTTCAAAATTACATATGTATGTACATTTACTTATGTATATATTTATATTTATGGATATATATATATATATGATATAGTTTAACATTACTGTGGGACAACCGCTTTTTTTAGAGAAGGCTCCGTTCACAGTTCTCAATTCTATTGGTCTAAAGTTCAACACAACTTATTGTGTAATTAAGAAGTTATTCTTTTATATTGTTTGCATATGTGTTATGCTCTGCATTTTTGTCGTTTGCTTTGTCTGCGATTCAACGATTTAAATGAAATACGAAAAAATGTGATTTAATTTATTGGCATTTTATCACTGTGTGCTTCATACTCATACACATACACATACATGATATACAAACAACTACAGAATATTTCCTTGTATTTCTCACCACAGCTGGTCAAATTCTCTCTAGTTCGCATATACACGCTTGCTCTCACTTCCGTCGATGTGTGCATGAAACACATGTATATGGCTGGGTTTTGTATGCTACGCTATTCAACTCGCTCTGTTAAATCGCCAAAATGATATAAAAATGTTGCACAATTCTAATAGGTTTAAGGATATCTGTATATATGTATATGTAGGTGCTTGCTTACATTCGCCAATAAACAAATAATAAAAGAAAATTAGAATTCTTTCTTCCAAGATGGAATGAAAAATTTCAGTGTCAAGTCACGTTAGCAGAATCTGTTGCGTTAGCATTTTCAACATTTCATTTTGAGTATAACAGACTGAATTTCATTTTGACTCGACTGTTTTGCCATTTGCTTTGCCGTTTCATTCGTGCGTTGAACCTTGGAGACTTCACATCGAGTTTGGAGGATCAAATCCACGTTGGATTTTTTGCTACACACACAACTACAACTGTCATCCACAATAAACGAACGCGCTGTTGTCTCTGCTGCTTCGCTGGCGCTGGCATTGTGTTGTCCGCGCGTGTGTGTGTGTGTGCGTGCGCGCCGTCTTCAATTGGCATAAATTGTAAATGATTTTTACATTTTCTGTTACACAAATAATTACTAAAATACGTCGAGAGCCCTCTAACAAAACAACTGTCAACTGTGCGCCAGCGTCGCTTTTTACGTCGTCGTCGTTGTCGCCGTCGTCTGCGTTGTGTGCAAGAAAAATTGTTTATTTAAATTTTAAAAAATACCCAAAAAAAAAAAATAAAGAAAAAATTAAAAAGAAAGTTAACCATAAATTTGTGATATAAATACATATATATATAATTTGTAGTTGCCACCCTGCATTGTGCAATTTCAT